>JAHBCN010001754.1:0-108224 GCA_019359885.1 Listronotus oregonensis | reverse complement strand
ACTTTGTATAATCTATATATAGTTAAATATGTTCAAAACCATATCATTAATCACCCCTTCAGATATACGTCGGTGAACCAAACACCCTGTATATAACAAAACAATTATATGAAAATAAAGGGTATCAGTAATAAGGATAAAGACTTTTAATACGTGGTAATTCTAATTACGTTTCTTGCCAATTTTTTTTTCTGTTGAAATCTCAAAGGATTATATTCTGCCAAGAATATATATTTTTTTAAATAACTATTGGACATTGTTCATATGGAGCTTTTATGGTTTTTTGGTATAATTTTGCAAATAGAAAATAGTCTCTTCACTTTTGTTTCAAGTAAATAACTATTTTAGTTTTTTTTTGTCATTTTTCTTATTCTATGAGTTTCTTTGTGGTTTTAGTGCTACTGCCAAAAAGTTTTGGAACCTTTCTTGCGTGCTTTGATTAATTGGTCAACATTTCATTGCCTACCGTCTTTTGGTGTTCAAACCTCATAACAGAGTAACTCTATTGTTAGCAGCTACTTGGCTCCAGGCAAACCTTAACAAAACAACTCGAAGTCAAATCTTTTAGAGCAGCCTTACTGTCTCTTAATTTAGATTTTTACTCCCCCAGAACTAACTGATTTTACCTATTCAGTTACACGAATTTTAATTGAACAGGGTACGTCTGTGAAGTGAGACCCCCCGTTTATCGCTTTAAATATTCAAATTAGAAAAAAAAGTTTTATACAAAAATATTTTGGTTTTTGCTGCTCTATATTTTGCGAACAACGTTATGTATTCAGGGTGTATCAAAAAGTCCGTACAAGAACAAAGTTCATTTTTTTAAACGACTTCCTATATTTTTTGTTACATTTTTGTTTTCTGCATAAAATTCTAGATATTTTTTATTCAGCATAACATATCCCTATATTCAAGTGTTTACGAAATATTTGCATTTAAATACAAATTAAGAAGGAAAAAATCCGCTCATCTTTTAATGTTGTTTTACGTTTCTATGGTTTCTTTTTGAGATTTGCATATTAACCATATATGCTATATAGATTAATAAAAATGTCAAAATGACAGTTTTATTAATCTGTAAAAAAATTGTTTTAATCGTTTTTTTCTTTGTTTAAGGTTTTACCTATTTCTACTTGTTATGTGATATCTAATTACTTATTAATTATTACTATGGCTGTTTTGTTACTCTACAAACACCGCTAAAACCATAGAAATGTAAAACAACATTAAGAGATGAGCGGATTTTTTCATAATAAATTTGTATTTGAATAAGAATATCTCGTAAACAATTGAATATAGGGATATTATATGCCAGATAAAAAATGTCTAGAATTTTATGTAGAAAACAAAAATTTAACAAAAAATATAGGGAGTCATTTAAAAAAATTAACTTTGTCCTTGTACAGGCTTTTTGATACACCCTGTGTACATAACGTTATTCGCAAAATATAGAGCAGCAAAAACCAAAATATTTTTGTATAAAACATTTTTTTCCAATTTGATTATTTAAAGCAATAAATGGGGGTCCCACTTCACAGACTTACCCTATACAGGATGTCCCAAAAGGTATGGTCCAAAGTTTGGGATCATGTAGATTGAATCAAAATAAGGTAACAACTTCATATAACTTTTTGCTCTATGTCCCTTCTTTACGGAGCTATTAGCTCTTAAAGGTAACAATTGAACATCGATTTTTTATTAATAACTTTTGAACGGCTTGTACGATCTAGATTTTTTTTTGTTGATTAATTCTAGCTAATAACTGTCTTGCATTAACTGCTATAAACATGCTCCCGAAACCATCAAAGATTCCAGGTCCGGACTATCAAACTTGTAAAAAACTTCAACATTTTTGCAGTGTTGCCATATTTAACATTTTGACCTTACTGGTAGATTTCCCTGAGTTTTCTATGAAAAAAGGTATACTTTATCTTTATTGATAGGACTAGCGGTTTTCGCGTAAAATGCATTTAAAATCATTAAGGTATACGCGAGGGATCTCGAAGATATACCCTGGGGCTCTCAATAAGGTGTACTTGAGGACTCCCTATGAATCTTGTGTCAAAATCTACTACCAGAAGTCAATTTTCAGCTGAAAATTATAAATTAAAAGTTTAAAAAAAATGTATTTATTAAAAAAAATAAAAACAATAAAACCATACAGCAAAGTAGAAACTTTATGATCATTAGTAGAATAACAAAAACAACTGCTATACGTAACTCTATTAAAAAATGAAAACAATAAAACCATACAGCAAAGTAGAAACTTTATGATCATTAGTAGAATAACAAAAAAAACTGCTATGCGTAACTCTAACTAAGGTATGTGTTCAAAGTGAGCACCCTGTACAGCTACACATTTTTATAATTTACTAAGACATGCTCTTTGAACCTGAAACAACATGTTAGGATTATTCCTTGTATTTAGAAGATTTATTAAAAAGAATTATGTTTCATTGTGCTGCAATAAGGAATAATCCTAACATGTTTAAGGTTCAAAGAGCATGTCTTAGTAAATTAAGAAAATGTGTAGCTGTACAGGGTGCTTACTTTAAACAAATACCTTAGTTAAATTTACGCATAACAGTTTTTTTTGTTATTCTACTAATAATCATAAAGTTTCTACCTTGCTGTATGGTTTTATTGTTTTTATTAATTTTTTTTTGTTAAAATAAATTAAGTTTTTTTTAACTTTTAATTTATAATTTTAAGCTGAAAATTGACTTCTGGTAATAGATTTTGAAATAAGATTTATAGGAAATCCTTAAATACACCTTATTGAGAGCCCCAGGGTATATCTTATCGAGAGCCCTCCAGTATGCCTTAATGATTTTAAATGCATTTTACGCGAAAACCGCTAGTCCTATTAATAAAGATAAAGTATACCTTTTTTCCATAGAAAACTCAAGGGAATCTACCAGTTAGGTCAAAATGTTAAATATGGCAACACTGCAAAAATGTTGAAGTTTTTTACAAATTTGATAGTCCGGACCTGGTATCTTTGATGGTTTCGGGGCAAGGGTAATAAACTTAACAAGGAGTGCTCGATCCCATTTAAGCCAATATACAACAATTTAAATGTCAATTCGGTATTTGTGACGTAATCCGTTTGCCTGTTTGTTTTGTTTACAAGTAGTATAAAGTCTTAATTTTTTAAAATATTTTACATTACAGTTCTAAAAGTAAGTACATATCCAAAATAGTTTTTAAAAGTTGAATATTTAACAAAAATTAATAAAATAAATCTACCTTCTGGGCAAAATGGGCAAACTGGTGACGTCCAAACATAACCTAAATCTGCGGACAAATAGTAAAAATCGAGCACTCCTTATTAAGTTTACCACCCTTGGTTTCGGGGCATGTTTATAGCAGTTAATGCAAGACAGTTATTAGCTAAAATTAATCAACAAAAAAAATTCCAGATCGAACAAGCCGTTCAAAAGTTATTAATAAAAAATCGATTTTCAATTGTTACCTTTAAGAGCTAATAGCTCGGTAAAGAAGGAGCATAGAGCAAAAAGTTATATGAAGTTGTTACCTTATTTTGATCCAATCTACATGATCCCAAACTTTGGACCATACCTTTTGGGACACCCTGTATATATTTTATCCTAAAGGATGGTAAAAGTTCCTAGGGGTGAAACCTTTTACATATTATGTCAGTTAAGACTAACAGTAGATAAATTCCACAAAACAATAAGCCATTCCATTAATATTAGATATTTTATATAAGGAGAAAGGGGAGCGAAGTACTCTTATTTTTTATTTTTTTAAGTTCTTCTAATGATAATATTATATATTATACATTTATTTTTATGTGGTTACAAATAATCCCATTTTTACTAAGAGTAGCGGGTAATATAGGTTAAAAAAACAAGAGAGAACATCTTAAAACCCTCAAGCAGCAAAAAAAGGATTCAGGTTTAATTTTTGGATTACTACGTTCATTTGATCCGTGTCATCTGGGTATTTTTAAACAGCAATGTTTTTTTTGCAAAAGTTAAACGTAAAATAGCGTCATTCTTTCTGTATGCAACAATTTTTATCATATTTAGATCACTTTGCGTTTATGCATTGATTTACTATGACTAATAACTCCACCTTTTGGGAGTTCACATAGGTATGAGTAATAATGAATCTATGAAACACGGCTTTAATTCATTCTGATAATAAAGGTTTTATCTATGTAAAATAAAACAACTTGAACTTTGTTAAATGTCACGGTATTTATATGGTACGCCGTAACCTATCTCAGACAGCTTACAAGATTGAGATATCTAACTAAAATTAATAAATAAATACATTGATGGTAAAATCCAGATGGTACGGGTAGGCTACGTTAGGTACCATCTGGAGTTAGGTACCATATGGAATTTTTACCCATCAATGTATTTATTTATTAATTTTAGTTAGTTTTATCTCAATCTTGTAGGTCTTGAATGTAGTTGCTACGAAACGGCCGTAACGCCATATATTTTAATACACGTGACATTTAACAAAGTTCAAGTTGTTTTATTTTACATAGTTAAAATGTACTGTCACAAAGTAACGGACGAATCAGTTAATTCTAATAAAGGTTTTATATTTTACGACTTTTTGTATGGATTTTTTAAAGGTACTCTCAGAAGCACTTTTTTGGCTTATAATCCATAACCCTTTAATTAAAGCCGCAAGCAGCAAAAAAATGATTCAGGTTTAATAGACTGATAAAACATAAAGTCACTTTTGCCACGATTATTTTTTAATCTTGGTAGCATAGCTGTTTTTGGTTTCTATGAAGGATACCTTTTAGTTTTAAAGATAATCTATTGTAAATGTAGGTTAAAGTAAAGCTATAAATATTACTCTGAGAGGCATGACCCTTAAACCTTATTGAAGCAGGGTTAAAAAAATTTAATGCATATCTGCAAATTTAAATGGTTTAATTTATCAGACATATTTTATGTCTGTAAATTTAATGCCTGCCAAAATTTTCTCATTTCTTGTGAAGGGATGCTTGTGTAATGTGGGTGTTTATGTGTTAAATCCTTACTCTGGATATTATATAAATTTGCGTTGGCGTTGGTGCCCACGTCGTTGTTAAAATCGGCACTTGCTTTTTGTGATTAATTTATAAACAGAAGTTGGGGTCGGAATGTCTACTTAATTATACAATTAAATTTTACGTTGTCCAATTTTTCTTATAACATACATTTTGGAAACATATTGATAAAAATTACCCTGGCCTGATGAAAATAGTATTGGCAAATAAATATTACAACTGTAAGGCTGAATTTAAAACGCTGAGCCAAAGTCGCGCGTCGGAGCCGAAGTTGAACCCAAATTACCTCAAAGGCCGCAGATCGACGCCGTTTTATAAATGACTGACCGTAAAATCAAAAGTTTAATATCAAGCGACAGCACCGACGCCGTGGTCAACGCCAATTTATAATTTCACCTTTAAGCTCCAAAGATTTCTAGAATATCTTTTTTCGTAATGTTTTTTATTATTTCGATCTCATTTTAGTGATCTTTAACAAAAACATTTTGTCATCGTATTGCCAAGTTCATATTGTTTAGTCGTCCACAGAATGTTAAGTGTCCTTTTTTTTGATTGTCTGTTATTATTATATTTATTAAGGGTTGTATGATAAACTGTGAAAGGCTTTCGCGGCCATTGTCTAATGTTTCAATGATTTTTGGGCTGTTAGGCTGGCGTCGATTATCTGGTTGACTTGACGTTTCGCCAACAAGAGCGTTTGGCATCTTCAGAAGTTGCTTCCTGATTAACAGTATGCGAACTACTGGGCTTTGCGTGGTTGTAGCTCGTATTTATACGTTGGGGAGGCAGTGTGCGGGGCTTCGGTTACTTTCGGTTCCAATCGGTTCCGGTCAGTTTTGTTCGTTAAGGGTGCAATTCTAGTACCCTTAATTACGGGGATCCATGTTTTGTTGATCTTAACTGCTTCCTCTTTCTTATTAAATTTGTTGCTATGCTTTTCTATCTCTATGGCTTCTCTGTAGAGTGTGGAGTGGTATGCCGATGTGGTAGCGAGTACTTGGGTCTCCTCACACTTTATTCGATGGTCCGTTGTATGGGTATGTTCTGCTACGGCGGATTTGTCTGTCTGCCCCAGACGACAGTTGGCTTTATGCTCTTTAATTCTGGTGTTGATCGAGCGTTTTGTAGTTCCTATGTACGCGCAATGCGATAAATGTCTGAAGCCGAAAGTGGATCTCTTTTGTCTTTGACCGATCGAAGGCATTCTTTGATTTTCCTTGTTGGTTTGAATATTGTTTTAACATTTTTCTTTTGAAGCAATTGACCATTCTTGTCCGTAACCCCCGAAATAAAGGGCAGAAATGCTGTTGCCACTGGCTGGAGTTGTTCGTTCTCCACGGGTATAGTGTTATATAAAATTTGGTATAGATATGTGGATGACACTTTCGCAATATGGAGTCATGGACAAAATAAGCTGCAAGAATTTCTGACACACATTAACAGCATCCATGAAAATATACAGTTTACGATAAAAATCGAGGACAACAACAAGCTAGCGTTCCTTGATGTATTATTAACGTGTAAAGGAAGATCATTAGGCCACACGGTATACAGAAAACCCACACACACAGATCGTTATCTACATAGGGATTCCAACCACCACCCATGTCAGAAGTATGAAGTCATTAAAACTCTAACAGAAAGGGCAAGAAGAATTTGCGAACCCGAGGCGCTAAACGCAAACCTTACACATATTCATAATGATTTAAGGGCCAATGGTTATTCAGAGCGAGAAATCAAAAGATCAATGGAACCAACAAATACCAGACCGTAAACTGTATATTTTCATGGATGCTGTAAATGTGTGTCAGAAATTCTTGCAGCTTATTTTGTCCATGACTCCATATTGCAAAAGTGTCATCCACATATCTATACCAAACTTTATATAACACTAAGGCCCGCGGAGAACGAACAACTCCAGCCAGTGGCAAAAGCATTTCTGCCCTTTATTCCGGGGGTTACGGACAAGAATGGTCAATTGCTTCAAAAGAAAAATGTTAAAACAATATTCAAACCAACAAGGAAAATCAAAGAATGCCTTCGATCGGTCAAAGACAAAAGAGATTCACTTTCGGCTTCAGGCATTTATCGCATTGCGCGTACATAGGAACTACAAAACGCTCGATCAACACCAGGATTAAAGAGCATAAAGCCAACCGTCGTCTGGGGCAGACAAACAAATCCGCCGTAGCAGAACATACCCTTACAACGGACCATCGAATAAAGTTTGAGGAGACCCAAGTACTCGCTACCACATCGGCATACCACTCCAGACTCTACAGAAAAGCCATAGAGATAGAAAAGTATAGCAACAACTTTAATAAGAAGGAGGAAGCAGTTAAGATCAACAAAACATGGATCCCCATAATTAGGGGTGTTAAAATTGCACCCTTTACGAACAAAACCGACCGGAACCGATTGGAACCGAAAATAACTTAAGCCCTGCCTACTGCTTTCCCAACGTGTAAATACGAGCTACGACCACACAAAGCCCAGTAGTTCTCATACTGTCAACCAGGAAGCAACTTCTGAAGATGCCAACGTCAAGTCAATCAGTTCTTAGCAACATCTTATATTTCGGTTAATCATGTTTAAAAAAAATTCAAGATAACATACCAACATTAATTTGTATTAAACGTTTTAATATTTTATATATTTATTAGTTATTTAAGGTACAAAGTATAAAAATATATTTGACTTGATAATCCTTAGTAAATATTGCTACCCACTATGCTATTTTTTATGTAAGTGTTTTTATAAAATTATATTTTCTACCTAATTAATCTGGTGTCACTCAGTTTAACCGAACACAAAAATTAAACACTTTATCTTTATGTAGGTAATGATTATATTGGCATTCCCATTTAATAAATGTAAATTTTTGACTTTGACTATAGCTAGTTTAATGCAATATGGAATCGACTCTCATTTTAATAAAATACAAAAAGTTAACTAAATATTTGATGTAATTCTAATATAATTTTATCGTCTTTTTAGTTTTGTTAATTCATTCTAAGCAAATACCTAAAATTTTCCAACAAAAGACATTTCTTGCTGTATTTTACGTAGACATTTAGAGTAACAACGTAAATGGTAAGTTTAATCTGCAAAAGAGGCGAAATATAATTCTTTTAAACTGCGATCTTTAAATTACTTTAAATAAAAATGTATGTCGTCACATCAGCTTTATAAAATGCCAATTATATAATGCAAAATTATGCACACTTATCAATTTATCAAATGTTCAAAAATTATGCGATAGGTAAATATGACTACTTAAATGACATTAATAATGATGTAATTTTATTTACTAACGCTAATACACTTAAAATAATGCTTGAAACGATTGATTGATGATTATATATTAATCTTATTTTTTGTACTTAAATAAAGTGACAAGCTGGTGCTTTACCCTGCAGTTACTATTTATTAAATTTGACTGACTTTGTTTTCAGGGACACGTCAAATGTATATTTTTATTACAACTCTAATAACTATTTTTAGATGTTTATTTTCTTATATAACTTTATTAAGGTCCTCCTCCGCTTTTAGGTTCGGTTTACAAATGATGCTGTTTTAGATGTATTTTTCTAGAAAGTTCATAAGCAGCTACATATTACAAAGAAATGAGTTTTATATTTTGAAGCGTGGAAGTACCAATAGCACTAAATTCCATTTCGTTGATTTTAAGTTATTTAAAAAACAATGTTTAATAATAACATATTAGCTTTTATTGCTATATTGCTAATATACTACATTTATAACAATACGAAAAACATAATATTCACCTAATTATTAGTAGTTAGAAGTAAAATAATAAGATATTATATTATTATTTATTATAACCATTTAAATGGAAAAGTAACTATAATTAAACACAAAAAAAAATACATGATTTTAAGGAAAAATTTATTAATTTCCAAATCTTAAAGTAATTGGAAAAACACAAAATTTTACATAACAGACCTTCTTTTCTCTGTCTTACACAAGTGGAACAAATCCCTTGAGTTGCTTGGTGAATCCCAGATCGTTGCTTTTGACATATCTAAAGCTTTTGATCAGGTATGGCATGATGAGCTTCTTAACAAACTTTCTTCCTAAAGTCTTCCACAAGCTTTGTTCTTGGCTCTCCAGTTTCCTTTCTAATCGAATTATATCAGTTATTGTAGATGTTCATTCTTCCAGCTTCTACCCAATTAATGCTGGGTTGCCTCAGGACTCAGTACTGGCACAAACTCTGTTTTTCCTTCACATCAACGATCTTCTCTCTTCCACAACCAATCCTATCCATAGTTTTGCTGATGATAGTACTCTCCACTCTAATATTTAATTTCTTAAGTCACCCTGTAATTCTGATTTCAAAAACAAACGCAGGTCAATGCTGATATCCCTTTCACAAGACCTTAAAGTAATTTTGGATTGGGGCCCCAAAAATATTGTCCAGTTTAATGCCTTTAAAACACAGTCATGTTCGCTATCGCGAATAAAGTCGGCCAGTGCTTATCCGTTACTTATGAGCGGCCAAGTTCTGCAGAACAAAGAATCGTTTAATCTCGTGGGTGTTACTTTTGAGAATAACCTTAACTGGCACAAAAACATTACATCCATAGCCTCAAAAAAGATTCGATTTCTTTTTTGAGTCAGAAAGTATTTCTCTTCTTCGAATCTGTATACTCTGTATGTATCCCAGATCAGACCCTCTTTAGAATATTGTTCTCAAGTCTGGGAATGGCGTCTCCTACAACACTTAGCATTCTTGACTTCATTCACAGAAGAGCTGTTCGTCTTATTAATGATCTTACACTTACAGAAAAGCTTCCTTCTTTTGCCCACCGACGAGCTGTAGGGGATTTGTCCCTTTTTATAGTTATTTTATACAGCTTCTGCTCCGAAAAGTTGGGCAGTATAATTCCTACTTTAGCAGCTCCCAACAGACCAACACATAGTGTCACTTTTATGCATCCTTTTACAATCCAACTAAAAGAGGTCCCGAACTTCCTACTTTGTTCGTTCCTTCATCCCTAGAGTGTCCAGACTACCCGCAGAAGTTTTTTCTTTTCCCAAAAATCTCAAAATATTCTCAGTCCAACTATTTAAGTCCCGTGTGAACAAACTCTCTCTCACCACACTTAAGACACCCACGGTACGTTACTACTAAGGCATCAGCCTTCGTTGACTGTCCCAAGATAAAAAAAAGTAGGCTTGAAAATAAAAACAAGAACAAAGACAATCCAATTTTTAAATAGATGTTGCCTTATTAGAACGTAATCTGCATAAAAAAAATGAAAATTCCAAATGAAGACGCATATAACATACTAATTTATACCAGGCACGTTGGATATATGGCAACGTTGTACATAATTCTATAACCTTGTTCATAAGAAGTCTGTTATTCAGAAATAGTGTACACTATTTTACACTTTTTCTACACACCTAGCTCTTAAATACCCTTTTCATAAGAGCGCTTACGTTAAAAAAGTGTAAAATAGTGTACATTATTTCAGAATAACAAGCAGACAGAACGCGTTCTGGGTGTTACGTTTACTTTTATTCAAGCACGACGGAAACAGGGCCGCGTTAGAGGGTGGGAAAATCATAACTTTATAAAAATAAAAAAGAACAAATCTTGAAAAAAAAACTATTAATCGTGACTCTACAATATCTGAGGATTACCCTTATTATATATATATATATATATATATATATATATAATATATATATATATATATATATATATATATATATATATATATATATATATATATATATGCCCTCATTTATAATCAGAATAGACTAAATGCAAATTAATTGTAATTACTCTAACCTAAGCATTAAATTTAACTACACAAATAGTAATTTATCAAACTGATTTACTTCTAATATGTAGCTGGTAATGAACTTTCTAGATACATACAATATTTGAAACCGCATCAATTTATGTATATTGTTGTGTGCTTCATATCTCGCACATGCACTTAACCACATTTACATTATTTAAATAACTATAATCCAGATAGATACATTATATAAAACAATTTAACCACAGGTGTTTAATACAGCGTTCATTTTCGAAAATGTACTAAAACAAACAAAAAAGCATAAGTTTTTTTTTAATGGCTGTAAAAATATTAAAACCTAATGGTATAATAATTTCTAAAAAAATATCATGCATATTATAATAAACTAAAAGTTTTTTTTATATTGGTAATAAATCATTATTAAGTTAGGATATATCTAAAATTTTGCTTTATTATTTTTTAAGTTTGTTTATTAAATAATTGCTTTAAAAGTAAGTAAACAGTTTTACAGATTTTATAAAAAACAAAAAATATCATCTATTTTGTTTTATAACTCGGCATTTATGGATATGGTTGAAGTGAAAATTAGTAGTAGAGGTTAAAACGTTCTTTAAAAGTTAAAAAAAAATATTTTTCGCTGATATTATTTAATATCACTATTTTTTAACCTAATTTTTCAGTTTTGTGATTTGTTGCAAAAATGTCTTTAACTGACAAATAGAACTTATACGAAAAGATTCTTCGTGAACCTTTCAGTAATACATAAGGAAGTGATATTTTTGAAATGGTAAAACCCAAATATTTGTAACACGGCGTCGCTTTGATACTTGGTAAATTATGCAGATTCAATTTAAGAGTTTTAAAGACATGGCGGAACAACCAAGTTTAGGATTCCGTGCATATTGTAAGTTTTGAATAAAAGAACATTTTGTTCTAACTTCATGTGTACAGGATGGTTTTTTTTGTTGGTATTATAGGGTATAGGCTAAATGGTAATAGATACAAAAAAACTAAGATATGTCTCGTTCTCTTTTTTAGTGTTTAGTTTAATGACGCAATCAGATGTACGCAAACTAGATTGCTTTAAAAGATTAGGGTGATTCTCGAAATCTGCCGGTTTTTATTATCTCCTATAACTCGGTTATTTATGAAGATAAATAAAATCTTTAAAGACAAAAGTTTTATGACTTTTTGCATAGGATCCAGTGGCGTACATAAAAAATATATAGATGTTTTAATTTTTCAGACATTATCGAAGTTAGCTTTTTTTTAATGGGACACCCTATATCTGAGAGTCTCAAAAATTGCATTTTTTCTTGCGGTTTCAACAATATATAACACTTAATATTTTGCTTTGTTCTAATAGCTAAAATACAAAAAAAATTTTTTTTAGTTGGTCATGATTGAATAAGTTTATTCTTATTATTATATAATGGTATATTAAAAACCTAGGTAACACTAACAACTTACACTTACAATAAAATTAAAACAATAAAAAACTAAAACAACAACTACACCTAAACAAATTAAATAAAAAAATGTTTAAGTTCCCCATTACCTCATATACTTTAACAATTAGCATATGTGCTTAATCACAAAAGATGCTTAAATTGTCTTCCATTTTGTTCAATGCATTTTTGGGCTTGGCTTGTAACTGCAAGACTGGCGTTATAGATATGAATATTTGGCTCTAAGTCATTCAACAGTATTACTCCGGATTTTGTGTATTTCATTTTTAATAAATCCCCAGAAATAATTTTGGGGGGAACGCGGGGGCCATCTCTTCGGTTCATATGTACCAAGCCAATTTTTTGCCAAAATTAACAGTTAGTAAGTGCCTTACCACATGGCTATTATGGGCTGGAACACCGTCTTGCTGAAAATAAACATTATTTCTTGCAGCTAATGGCATGTCATCCAACTTAAGTATTACACATTCCTTTAAAATTTGGATGTATCTATCTCTGTTTTGATACAGCGCCACCCATGCATGGAGCCCAAACCGTCCCTGTTGTACCCTGGCGACCATCTGAGGAGGATTTATGTTTGACCATATAAACTGCTATGTCGATTAAAAATTTCTTCGCTAGATGTAAAAGCTTTGTCAGTCTATATGATATTTTGAAAAAAAATTGGATTCCGATAAATCTGTTCCAAATACCAATGACAAAATTCTAACCGCAGATCTTCATCCACAGGATGTAGTTGAAAACCTTTCTTGTTTTGTACGGTTTATACTTATACTTAATTAACGTTTTTAAAACTTTAGATTTACTTGCGCCAATATGTTTTTCAATATTATGGCTAGATACCGTCGGATCAGCAGCAACACAAGCTAATGTATTTATTTCATTATATTGTAAATCTTACTTCTTGGTTTTACAAATGATCCATACTTATTTAAATTGTAATACAATCTTTAAAATATTCTTTTTTCTGGCTGTCGTCGTTCCGAAAAACGCTTAAAATACAACGCTAAAGCTGCGTCCCTATTTTTATTACTCTTAATATAAGACTCAAACATGTTTAACTTTTTATAGTTTTGAAAAATATTCAATTTAGACAATTTTGAAAAAATATGTAGTACTTATAATTGAAGACGGAATGCGAAAACCAATACTGTGAGATACTCAGATATAGGGTGTCCCATTTAAGAAAAAGCTAATTTTGATAATATCAAGTACGCCACTGGATTCTACGTAAAAAGTTATAAACCTTTAGTATTTAAAGTTTTTCTACATCTCCATAAATAACCGAGTTATGGGAGATAATAAAAACCGGCTGATTTCGAGAATCACCCTAACGATCGCATTGTTAAATTTAGCAATGGACTTAGCAATTCTTAAAAGTTAACAACGGTTTAGAATGTTTAACAAAATGTCAGATTTTGACAGGTTGTCTACTAAAATCATTGAATAACACTGACAATGTCGTTTTGTTAAACATTCTAAACCGATGTTAACTTTTAACAATTGCTAAGTCCATTTCTAAATTTAACAACGCGATCATCACTCGGCCGTTTATCTTTTAAAGGAATCTAGTTAGCGTAGATCTGATTGCGTCATTAAACCTAAAATTAAAAAGAAAACGGGACAAGTATATTAGTTTTTTTTGTATCTTTTACCGTTAAGCCTCTACCCTATAATACCAACGAAAAAAAACACCCTGTATAATTAAGTCTGGAATTATTGCGAGCTAATTTTTGGGCGCTTTTTATAAAAAAATATATAGAGGGCATAAATAAGTACACACTTACACGTTTACGAAGTTTATGAAGTCAGATATTGGGGACGTCATGTGACGCTTCTATTAAAACAAAACTTAAAAGTTTACATGGCGCGGAGGAATTATGTTTAGAAATTTGCCTTTAGGGGGTTCTTGTTTATAAAAATTTGTTTTGTTATTTTTTACTTATAGTTATTGTGAATTAATGTCGGATAGCCAAGTAAAATAAAAATAAAGCTTGTTGTTGGCGTACTTTTTGATTCACCTAATTTAAGATATGTTTTAAATCACGTACATGTATACAAAAGCAGAAATGAATTCATATTATAAGCTTACCTTATACAGTCATACCTGGCCATTAGCTCTGTTTCCATTAAAATTATTTTTTTTTAATAGTCGATATACAGAATTGGCAAGGCAAGGGCTTGGGAGCCAATTTTAATGTAATAGAGTAGGATACATATGATATGACCCCAAATTAAAAAGAGAACGACAACAATTTCCCCTATCCCACTTCCAATACACCGACGGTTGACGGTGTCTACGATTCGTTAGGATATTGTCGACAGTGTTGTCATTTCGTAAAATATTTATTAGCAATATTAGAAATGTTTTAAAAATCAAATATTTTATAAAACTTTTCATTTAAAAAAAGTTATGCGCTTAGCAAAAAAAAAGACATTTGTAAAAAATATTAGTATTTTAGGATGGTTAAAGATATTTTATTATTTTAATAATATGTATTTGTTATTTTATCGAGCAAGACAACATAAATAATTTTATTTTGACTGGTTGGCAACATTACTCGTCGCGTTCACTTGCATTGTCGTAAGGGGACCGGTTGATACTGAGTAGTGTGTGCAGTGTTGCCAGATGAGATAAAGCAGAAATCGTAAAATACAATGACGAAAAATCGTAAGAAATCGTGAGGAGAGTGGGAGATTACTAATGACTTAATAATATTGTTAAAAAGGAAAACACAATGACAATGTTTAATACATTTATTAAACCTAATGTAACTTTACATTACACCAATTCAAATATTAAAACATTTTAAAATGTTGGCCTAGTGTTTGAGTCAGTATTATCCTTTTTATCGCTATATAATATGTCTGTCATGCTACCTAACTTTCGTATCATGTTGTTATTGATAGAAAAATCATAACAATTTTTGTCGCCAATTAAACTTTTTCTAAATAAAATACTTTTGATGGTTGTGACTTATGTAAAATTTACGATACAAGACAGGACTGCGTGTAAATGCAAACAGATAAATTTTAAGCCACCTTTACCTACAATCAACGGGGAATCCCATGTCGTTCTGCTCGATAACCGCTTGTAGGCGATGGGGATTCCCCGGTCGTTTCTTTTGATATGCCATTGTTATTATTTACTACGGGGACAAAGTAAATTAATAATTCAAATGCAATATTTTATTTTAAAATGATTTATTTAAAAATCGTCAGCATTGCTACTTTATCCGTAAGATCGTAAAATCGGAACCAAAATCGCGTAATCTTACGAATAATCGTGAGATCTGGCATCACTGAGTGTGTGGGTGTGTTGTCGTAGTCCGGCCGAAGCAGCCCCCTCTTCTTCTTGGATCGGTAGGAAGGGAATCAGCCTCTACACGTTTTCTGTCTCTCTTTATTTCGATCAAGCCTTTGCCTATTAAATTGACATTTCCTTTTATCGCACTAAAAAACTCCGCACCTAAGAAATTTGTTTACCAGACGTGTATACCAATATCGTTAAATGCACAGAACATACGCCATTAATAATTTAATGCTCATACGTTTAGGTTGTGTTAATAACTATAATATGTTTATTTTCAATTAAGAAAAACACCTAGTTAGTAACCATGGTTACCAATTTTTTAAATTACTGAAATACATTTTTTGTTGTTGTAACTATCGTTACTGACTTTTTGAACCAATGCAACACATTTTTTGTTTAGGTGTTTCTCTTAATTAATAATATAAAAATTTTAGCCATAAAAATAGAGACTTGAGTTTTTTATACTTGTCGAAATACTGTTAATTATATTTATTGGTTACATTAATTTTTTATGGTTTAGTATTAAAGTGATGCTTAAGATAAAACTGGAACCTGACCAAATGAGTTAGTAGATTTTTTTTAATGTTAATTCCTTTTTAAAAAAAGAACTTTTCTTTATTTATTATTATAACTAATGTTGTTTTGGTTCCAAACCATTAAACCCTTTTTTATATAAATATGTATTTCTTTTTAATAAAGACAGAGCTGGCTATCCGCTACAATGACATCTCACCTCTGGAAAACCATCACTGCAGTGTGGCATTTAGAATTTTAGAAAATGATGATTGCAACATATTTAAGTCATTTAGCAGTGAAGATTTTAAGCAAGTACGAGAGGGAATAATTCGAACCATTTTGGCAACGGATATGGCCAGACACAATGAAATTTTAACTAATTTCAAGGAGATCGTACCTACATTTAACTATGAAGATAAGGCTCATGTTAATTCGGTAAGTACTTTAGTTAAAAATCCCTAAACTATTATATAATTTTGTCACCTAGGATGCAATTTTTACGATAATTTTAAATTAATATGTACTATATAGATTTTATGGTTAAATAAAAAGTAAACCGGCCAGATAAACGAGGGAGCCTTGCGAAGGGGGCCACTTATTTTTTATGTTTTCGTGTTCTTGTGGATATCTTCGCGTAATAACGCACAATCACAGCTTATGTGATTGTGCGGTAATTTGTTTTACTTTTCACTTAAAAACAAAGTTTTAGTTAACAAAGTGATCCGAAAATACGTGCAAAAAATTTTATGACAGATTTCCAACGTCAAAATATGTTCATTGAGGTCACCTTTATTATATTGCACGTCAAAGATTTTAAAAAATGTTAGTTTTTTTAAATTTTTTGTGTTAAAAAAAAGGCCTCTATCAGTAAACATTTTAGTCTAGGATCTGAATTAGAGACGACCTTTACCCATCTGCCATCCGGATGAAAACTACTTTTTATGGAATTAAATATGTAAATAAGAGTATCGAGAATGGGTTGCCTAAAAAGTTATATTCAAGTATATACAGGGTGTCCCAAAATATGTGGGCAATCTCTCGAAATCTAATAGAAAACCTAAAAATACTATGACAAGTTCCCATAAACATTTTTCCTACGACCCTCCCCTACGGAGATACAGGTACATAACGGACGCCCCAGGAAATCGTTTTTTTTTTAATAACTTTTAAAAGACTTAGCGTAATTTAAGAGATAAGTTTTCTTAAAATAAACCCATTAAATCATATTTGGCTTATTAAGTTTGCCAAGGACGGACCAGCTCTGACACAATAATAGCAATTTTTTAACACCCTGTATGATAAAGGCTTAACAATATTATTTTTGGATAGCTTTAACCTAAAACTAAAAAAAGGTTTTCTTGATTGACATGGATAAAATCAACTGTTTACGAGAAGTAAAATATTATGGTTGGTAAAGTTTTTTTACATTATACAGGGTGTTTTTTAATTAAACGTTATATTTAAGAAGACAATTTTTGGGTCCATTTTAAGAAGAAAACTTTATATAAACATATGTCTTAAACCTCTTAACTTTTGAGATACAGGGTGGTAAAATTTTCAAAAATAACTCATTTATTATTAATAACTGCAATACCACTTTAGATATTTTAATTAAATTTGGCTTACATATACTATGTATCAAAAAGCATTTTTTAGTATACCACATTTTTTTATTTTTACCAGTGGCGTTCGTACGGAATTTGACCTGCCTATTTTGGCGGACATTAATGAAAATTATTTTTAAAAATTAGGTTTGGAGGACAAATTTATTTTTTAAAATATCGGGTGGCTCAAACCAGAACTAAATATAACGTAGGTAAAAAATAATTTTAAAAAATAGTCTAAAATTAAATTGTATGAAAAATATGATTGGTCGGTGCGGTACATAATAAATAGGTTGCTTTGTTTTCCATGCGTGTTGTTTATTGCTGCTAGGCTCTTGATAAAAAGAAAATTATTGAAAAAAATGCCGATTTTATTAATTTAGTTATAAATAAATTTGTAGAAATAAAAGAAAGGTGAATATTTATTTTACCTAAAATGATAATTTAAATTGTGAACCCTCTGAGGGATTTGACAAAAAAACGAATTAAAAAAATAAGAATTGACATTATACATCAACAAAGTTCCAATAGTCTTGATCCAATTTTTTTAGGCAACCCATTGGCGATACTTTTATTTATATATTGTATTTAATAAATCATGGTTTTTATCCGGATGTCAGATGGGTGAAGGTCGCCTCTAATTCGGATCTCGTACTAAGTCTTAAGATTTTTCTGTATTATTAACATTTTGTCAACCCGGATATTTTTATTTGGTAACTGGATGAATTAAGAATTATTTTAATCTTGAAACATTTTTTGTTAAATAAAATGGCTCATTTATCTTGTCAAAATGTTTTTTTTTTCAAAAAAGTAAAAAAAGATAAAAATAAACCTGATAAACGAAATAAGTAATTAAAATCAAAATGTTTTTTATTTCTAAAAATAACAATGTCCAAAATAGTAAAAAAAGATAATAATAAACCTGGAAAACGAAATAAGTAATTAAAATTCACCGTTTGTAAATTCTTCTTGGAAATCTATCATAATATTAAAATCAAAACCATCATCGTTTAAAACCTTCGTTTTTTACACTATTTTTGCCAAACTAATTACTTGAAACAAGGTACAAACAATAATTAAGTAAACAAATATTTATCAAATGTCCAATCTTTCAACGTTAAATTACTTAAGGGATCATTCAGTACAAAAAATCCTAAACTTAAAGATAAGGGTCACTTAAGTACGAATTTCAGATGGCGCAAGGGACATTTAAAACTTAAGGGACAGGTAATGCTTAAGAACGACTTAAGTAACTAAAAAAGTGTTAGTGCAACTGGCCATTATTAATTTATCACAGTTGTTTGATTTAAGAGAATAAGTACTTAAGATAAGGAGAGTTCCATTTGCTCATATTTTGGGTAAAACAAACTATACCAGAAATATCACCCAAAACCTAAAATGTCGAAAGCGGGACTGAACAACAACCTTAATGTGTGAGCTAAATAGCATATAGATTTCCATAGGCATCAACATATTCATTGTGAAGGTTGGTGACTCAAGATCTTGTAAAGGACGCCTCGTTAGTTTTTTCTACAAATATTTAGCTCACATATTCTTTCATTTAGAATAAATTTATAAAATATAAGACGTATGGATAGATCCGTCCGTTAAAGTTTTTAAACATTTGGACGTGATAATAAAATTACTTTCTTGAAGTTTAACTTACAGTAATTTTTGGAAGTATGCAATTTAGCTAGATGGCGGCTACCAATATTTTACAATTATTTTTTAGAATTTTTTCCCCAAACGAAATTGATGCTTGCAGGGTATTACCAATATTTTTTTGGAAAATGTTTTATCCTTAAAACACCTTTAGGAGCTAAAAAATATTCTTAATACATGCAGTTACCGAATAAAAATATCTGTATTCCTTTAAATCAACCTGTTTTTTAAAGACTGTATCGTCATTGCTTGCGCGTACAAAACAAGACTCCCAAAACACGACGAGACCCTGGTCATGTCTTTTATAAATAAATTTTCTTCTTTATTTGTAACCCTAGAAGGCTCTAGGGGACCGATCTTCCGTAAATCGTTTTAAATTAATGACATTGACCTTAGAATGTAACTTATTCTAATAGGTAATCTAAAAATGCAGCAATGAGCTAATACAAAAATTTGAGTGGCAACCTACGCCAAAATCACAAAAGGAAACCAAAATACTTGCCAAAAAGTAACACAGAAAAACGATTTTTTGCCCATCTTAGCTCTATTCTTCTTGCACTATTGCCAAGCTTCTCGGCCAGTCTATACTTTTAAAATGTCAACTAATCAAATTTAATACCCACAATATGGTATTCAAGTAACAAATATCTTAATTAATAATAATAATAATAATATTTATTAATGAAAGTACATACTATAGAGTATTTTAACAAGTCAAAATACAATTTGGGAAACAACAGAATATACAAAGTTAAAAACTCCTATTTAAACAAAATTATTAATGACTATTAGATTAGTGATTAATGATAGATGATAATGATTAGATTAATGATAAACCAAAAGTTAATATTATATTTATAAAACAATTAATACAGATTTAGAAATAAAAAACCTAAAACTAAAGTAAAATTCGCACATATTGGTTAAAATCATTTGTCATTAAAACTAAGAAAGAACAAACAAAAAAAAACAAATATTTTACAAATACAAACATAGGCTCAAATATATAAAATCTAACACGATACACTTAAATACACTTAGATACACTTAAATATACACGTCAGTCTTAAGCCGGGATTCAACGGCGCGTGGAGTGGCAGTTCTCGCGCCAAACTTGCCAGTTCACGCGCCGTCGGATACCGCGATCTTCGGTCGGCGCGGTGAGTCCCCCAAAACCCCGCATTACATCGTAAATCGGTTCAAAGGAGTGCTGACTTTCGACGCGCACATCGCATACTGCTCCAACGACGTGCTATACGCGTTATACTGTCAGTGCCGTAGTACTTTCACTATGGAGGTCAACGAAGTATGTTAGAATTTTACCCCTTATGAATGCTATCAATTATTTGAACCCACGGATCCACACCATAAAAATAGGAATTTAATTAATGATGCCTGGAAGCGAATGAAGAGCAAATGAGTGTAAAATATTCAATAACTGACTTTAAAAAAGAAAGATACATTGATGGTAACCTTTCTCAAAACTATTGCAGAAAGTTCTCGATTTTTGTACAAAGAAACTGTCCACCATCTTTTTTGTTCTCGTTTTGTTTTGTCCTCTACCATCGGTAGGTCCTAACATAAAATAATATCGCAGAAGCATAATACGGTCCCCACGTGGATCCTTCACAATTAAAATTTGTTTTTATATCCTAGAGGCTTCAAGACATGGAAACTGCTGCCTGCAGAAGTTTTTCCTTTCCTATTCCAAAATTCTCGATTGTAAACAAACTTCCACACATTTTGTCCTTTTATTGTCTTACATCCTGTGGTTCCAAATAAAAAAAACAAAAATATAAAAAAAAAATAAACAAAGTCATTTAATATTTTACCGCTGACACTGCCGACGTACAACTGCTGCGTGTCCACGTCTGAAACCGCGATCCTACATGCGCCGTGGGAACGGCCCGACCACATTTCGACGCGCCAACCTTGACACTCGACAGTCAACCCAGGATTGCCATTCCACGCGCCGTTGGATCCCGGCTTTAGTAATACTAACAGCAAGCTCATACCACTCTGACATTCTAATGTTATTTTAAATTTTCAAAGTTATTTTTTAAATATTCATCGCTATTGTAGAATGCCTTCTTTTTTATTTTTTTAGTTTATATTTAAATGACGTAGCGGTAAGAGTGTTAATTGCTTCCGACAAGACATTAAATACTTTTAAACCATCCCTCGACCTATCAACTCTGCTGTAGCGTAAGGCAAAAAAATTCTTTCCTCTAGTATTTGTAACTGTGGTAGTCACAGTTATGAAAATACTTCGCAGTGTTATTCCATACATGCACAAGACAGGCCAGTATATAAATTGATGGCAATGTAAGAATGCCAAGAGAGATAAAACTCCTTCTACAACAATAAAGATGTAGATACATATAAAACTGGATAATATTGTAGAAATTGTGAAAGATTTTTTTAAACTGTATAAGTATAACGTAATTAGTTAATTATTTTTTTTTGTATTTTAGCTTTGTATGGTATTAATAAAAGTATCAGACATATCTAATGAAGCACGACCTATGGATATCGCGGAACCATGGTTGGACCGACTTCTTCAAGAGTTTTTTAAACAAAGTGATGCAGAAAAATTAGAAGGCCTGCCAGTTACACCATTTATGGATAGGGAAAAAATTACAAAACCAGCCTCCCAGTGTTCGTTTATTGGATTTGTGTTACTGCCACTTTTTGAAGCTTTAGGAGAATTATTAACCGAACTACAAGTAAGTTCGATATGCCTATTATATAAGAGATAAAAAAGTAAAGAATAAAATCTTTGTTTAAGAAAAATCTAAAAATGAAAAAATAAAAAAGGATATTTTTAACAAATAAATTAGCGAGTGATTTAACAAAAATACATCGAAGTCAAAAGTTTTAAACTTCATAATGGCATGATGGCATCCCACAAAAATATATGCTTTTGTCATTTTCTTCTTTTTTTGGTAATTTTTTACCTCTCGGGGCCCACACCGATTTTATTGAAATTTGGTATACGGGGCTTTTTGGAGCACTTATCGATTCTAAAGTTATTTATTTCCGGAAGATACTAATTTTTAAGTTAATTCTCTACTTGGACCTAACCTAAAAACTGCACAAATTTCCCTTCTTTATAAAACTGGGTTACGATTTTATAATAAAAGGCCTTTAATTTTATAAGATAAATATATTTTTAAGATTATTAAATCACTAGTTTTACTAAAAAACACCTTTAAAAATATTAATTTTATTAATTTACAAAGATCAACGAAATTATTTAAGGATTTTAGACAGATATGTTGGTTCAACTGTAGGGCGCCATATTTAAAAGTTAAATTGTTTTTACCAGCATTAAAAAAATAAAAGAAAACATTCTTAAAATAATTTTATTTAGAAAACAGAGCCGGGGTCGGAATCGATTCCTTTTTAAGGATTCGAAGGCTGGAATCGATTACTTTTTAAAAAAAGGGTCCGTGATCTGGATTTTAAAATGATTCGAAATCAAGTATGTTTTAAAAGGATCCGACTCCAAAAGAAATCGATTCCTTATATTTTTGATTTGAGACAAATCGGTTTATAAATACCAAAATCCGCCATTTTGAATACGCCATTTAAAATTTCCAAATTTTGATCTAAGATTATTAATTTCCAAATTTTGACCTAACATATTAAAAAAAATAAATAAATGCCAAAATGCGCGATTTTGAATCTTCCACTTTAAATTTCCAAAGTTTTACCTAAAATTCTTAATAAGCATTACATTTCTTTTCGAAAATAAAGATGAACAATTTTATATTATCTGCCTATTAAAATCTTTAAATAAGGAAACGCACCTAACTTGTGACTCTTAACCAAAATATGTTGATTTACAGGAACATTTAGGAAACATAGGAACATAGGAACATTTCTTTGTAACCATTTAATCCTAAAAGTTTTAATTGCTCGATTTTCATAATCTTTTAATATGTTATTCTTTAGATAACCCCGAGGGACTTTTAAATGGAACATTTTATTATTTTTATTCAGGGTGTCTTAAGGTATGTACACACCGAAAGAACAAACAAAAACAAACATTCGTTCTTGTTCACTTTCTTTGTATGTGTTTTTTGTTTATTGTTCGCTTTTTCTGTCTAAATAGCGCAACCAAATGTTTGTTTACTCTTGTTCGACTAGTTGAAATAGTTATGGATGACCATAAAAACTAAATTCTCTTTGATGTACCGACGTCCACTGGAACATGTGTGAACAAGAACAAACGTTTGTTCGCCGTTTTAACTGTCTACACTGAAGAAAAACGTTTGTTCGCTGATGTTTGTTCTTGTGTTGTTTTTTTGTGTGTACATACCTTTACAAAAATAAATTTAAAATTTTAATACATTTTTATATTTCGCAAGCAAAAAATTATTAAACGGTACTTGTGAAACTTCCTGTAAAATTACAGTAAGATGTCCCATTCGTAAGTTGCTTAAGTTTATTTTAAGAGTTTCATTTAAAAACCCAATGAAGATCTAGCATCACAAGTTTTGGAATACAGTTGGAAGAAATGTTCCATTTAAGGGTGGTTTCATGTTGATCTCAGAAATAATATATTTAAATTTGTAGAATATTTACCAAAAACTAATTTGGCTAAGAGTTACAGCACTTGAAAATCAGGCTAAAATTATATTTTGCGGCTCGGACTCTGTGCTAAAATCTTAGACGCCTGATTTATCATCTGGATTATGTAGTATCATTCGTATCGTAGGTACCATTTGAAAGTATAAAAACTTAAGAGGATCCGAATTCGTGACCCGGGAAATAGGAATCGATTCCCTGGATTTGCTTCCTTTTCTCCTTAAAAAAGGAATCGTGATTCTTATTATGAATTCGATTCCTTTACGAGGATCCGGATCCGTAAATCGATTTCTTTTTTGAAGGATCTGTCCCAGCACTGGAGAACGGATATTACCTACCACAAGTGAGGCAGGAGCTCATTTTCCTAAATACCATTTAAATTTGAAAAGTAGGTTCTTTCCGGTTGTTTTGAGAGTTCCATTTGTACCAACATAACTGCCTAAAAATTCCTAGATAATTTTATTGACTTTTTTTATAGTAAAATAATTTTTTGGTGGTTTTTATTACAAACAATGATTAAAATTAGTTTAAAATAAATGTGTCCTGTAATAACAAACATTTTATTATAAAATCTTTCACTTCGGGTGTAATAACTAATTTTTAAAAGAAGGAACATTAGGGAAGTTTGAGCAGTTTTAAAATAAGAATAAAGTGGGGGTTATAACTAAAAAACTAGGAGTTACCGAAAAAAATTCACTTCAGATTCGCGATCTTTTATTAACCTTTCTCAACAAGCAGATTAGATAGATTTTCCAATTTTAAATGGTTTTTGCATTCCACAAAATTAATGCTTTTAGACTATTTACTGTAAGACTACCACAAAAAATTTGGCCGATTGAAGGTACTAACAAACTTGAACAAGAAGTGACAAAAGATATTTTAGAAATGGCTCTGTCAGTTTATACCGTACAACGAATCAGTTATTTAACTTTGTTAATTTGGATGAAGCTAGATTTGACTTTTTCATTCTTTCCTCATATTTCGCGCACGCGCTCCATTTGTCAAAAATGTTGTGATTAAATCGCAAGCTGGAGCTGGACAGGGCCGGACTGGAATTAATTTAATCAAATTAGTAAATTAAATGATATGCAGCAACTTGAGTGGAATTGGTAAAAAAAGAACCCTAGGAAACGTAATTGAGAATGATCAGTTATTTACACAGGGAGAAAGGGGGAATATCGCCATACGGGGCAATACCGCCACCTCCGATTTAAACACAACGACAAGTTTTTAAATTCTTAGATGCGACCTTGGAACTGACGGTTAGGTGGGAAGTATCGTCGGCGCCAGTGAGAACAGATATCTTTGTTAGTTTGTATGTGACTGTCGTCAAAGTGATTTATGTGCTGTTCGCTATAATTTCTTGGACTCCGAAATTAAGAGGTATGTACGATAATAAAACTACTACGAAAATAACACAATGCTATTTTCTATTTAAGACATTTGCTTAACGATTTGTGCTATTAGATTTGAAATAAAGTGAAAATGTTTTTCAGAAAATTATTAATTTAGCAACACATACTTGTTGGGGTAAAATCGCCAGGAATAAATGGGGCAATTTCGCCATGGCGATATTCCCCCAATGCCTGAAATTATTTTGTAACTTACTTTTAATATTTATTTTCAGTTTGTCTCTGCCATGCCAAGACACAGGAAAAGAACAACAGAAAGGGCAAAATGGTCCACCGAAGAGTTACAGACAGCTATTCATTGTGTCCGTTCCGGAGAGTCTGTAAAAAAAGTTTCAGACAGAATGCATATTCCCAGAACCACTTTGAGGGATCATCTAAAGAAAAATAGTAACGAAAAGGATACGCTGGGACGAAAACCTATATTTAGCCAGGAAATGGAACAAGAAATAGCTGATCATGTGCTTCTAATGGCAAAAATGTTTTACGGCATAACACCTATTGACCTTCGTCGTCTTGCTTTTCAATTTGCACACAAAAATAATGTACAGAATCCGTTTAATAAAACTACTGAATTAGCCGGTACAGACTGGCTTGAGGGGTTTCTAAGAAGACATCCAGAAATAAGTCTTAGGAAACCTGAAGCTACGAGTCTCAGCAGGATTGAAGGGTTTAACAAGGAAGAAGTTAAACTATTTTTTCAAAATCTTGAAAAGGTATTTGAAAAACACAACTTTCCAGCTTCAAGGATTTATAATTGTGACGAAACTGGTATTTCGACCGTACAGAAACCTGGAAAAATACTTGGTCCAAAAGGACAAAAACAAGTTGGAGGTGTGGTCAGCTGGGAAAGAGGCAAAAATGTCACTGTCAATTGTGCATTCAGTGCTTCCGGGAATTACATCCCCCCTTTATTTATATTCCCGCGAAAGAGGTTAAGTCCATTACTAACTAGAGATGGACCCGAAGGTTCTACCTATAAATGTTCAGATAACGGGTGGATAAACGAAAATATATTTTACTCTTGGTTAGAACATTTTAAAAAACATACCAAGCCCAGCAAAGATGATCCGGTATTGTTAATAATGGATAATCATTGTAGCCATAAATCTCTAAGGATCTATGAGTTTTGTAGAGAAAACTTCATAACGATTGTCACAATTCCACCACACACTTCACATAGGCTCCAACCATTGGACGTATCTTTCTATAGTGCCTTAAAATCAGCTTTCAATAAAGAATGTGATTTGTTTATTAAAACAAAACATTATGCTAAAATTACTCCCTATGATCTGGCTTCTCTTTTTAACAGAGCTTATGAAAAAGTAGCGACCATCGAAAAAGCCGTTTCTGGATTTAGGAGTACAGGAATATTTCCGCTAAACCCAGATAAGTTCACGGATATTGACTTTGCTTCAATAACTCATACGGCGATTGCAATGCCAGTCATCAATATGGATGAAAGCATTACTACAGTTGATCAAGAAAATTCAGATCATTTAAACCAAAAAGAAGTAAACAAAGCAAGAGCAGACGTTTGTCAGCCATGTCGTTTAAATCCAGTGGATGATGAAGCAAAAGCTGGCCCTTCTAGAGTAACTGAACCGTATCCTTTAACTCCAATTAATGACGACGCAAGACCAGGATCTTCTACTGAAGTATCATCAGCTCCAATAAAACAAGTGACCAAGCAACTTTTCCGTGACCTGACTTCTATACCTTTGAAAAACCCCTCAATATTAAATAAACGAAAACAACATTCTGAGATAATGACAAGCACCCCATTTAAATCTATTTTTGAATCTACTGATAAAAAAAAGAGAGAAACTGCCAATAAGAAAATTGCTAAAGAGAAAAATAAAAAAAGAAATGCTGAAAAGAAAAAGAAAAACACTAAACGAAAAAAGACCGGAAGGAAAAATATTACTTTTGACTCCACCTCAGATGAATCTATGGAAAGTATTAAGATTGATGACGATGAGATGGATGATTTGGAACCTTGTTTAAAGATTCCCCAGGGAGAGAGCGGCGTCAGTGATATTTGTCTTATTTGTGATGGGCCTGGCAAGGATAACGAGTTATGGTACAGATGTGTTAAATGTGGCAACTGGGCACATGCTGATTGTTCTGGGTGGGATACTGCAAAAGATTATTTATGTGACTATTGTCTGACCCTAAAATAATTATTTTTGACGTTTTCAAATGTTTGTTTAAAAAAGTTTTTGGGGTTTTGCATTTAAAATGAAACGTAAGAATGTTATTTTACTTTCACCAAAAAGAAGTATTTACTTTAAAATAAAGTTTTTAAAATACCATGTGATGTTATTTCTCCTTCCAAAATATAAAATTCGATCATCACTGGCGGGTAAAATTTTTCGCGATATTTCCTAAAGGTATGGCGATAATACCCCGTTGAGTGGGGTAAAATCGCCATTTGCACGTCTTTTTGTTAATACATTTAATTTGTAGTTAATGTTAGAAAACTTATGTTTTCTCTGACAATTACTGTAGACAGATAACTAACCTAACCAATGATGCAGGTAACAGTCCTTAATTTTTTATTTAAGAATTTCAAAATATGTAATTTGCTTAAGATGGCGATATTCCCCCTTTCTCCCCTACCGAGCAAACCGAAGCAAGCCGAGAATGAACATTACAGTACAGTATAAGATTTGAAAATGTGAAAGTAGCCTATTATCACACATATAGAAGAATCACCATCCAGTAAAGAGCTAAATCAAAAACTAAAGTCATAAAATATAATTCTTAGGCCTACGTACACACAAGACATAGAGGAAACAAAATTTTACCGTACAGAGTTTCAAAGTAACCCGAAGTTTCAAGGAAGCAGTTAAATTATTTAAATAACTACCTCAGAAAAATAAAATGAATACCTATACATTTCTAGAACCACTGTATAGAAATTACTACAAGGGTAACAACCGTCTGTTTTTGACAGACTGAATACTGATTCAGGATCTAGTTTTCAAAAAAAAAAATAGCTTTAAAAATATGACATATCAATTCCTTGCCACTCTATTCTTTTTTGAATTTAAATGTATGGTTATATTACCTTAAACTTATAAATTTACTATACTCGGCCTATAAATGCTGAAGAATATTAAGTTTTTGTGATTTTTTTGTTTTGGGTGAAAGCAAATCTCTGTTTAAAAATTTTAATTGTCAAAAAATCCAACACACTTAAACAAATTACTTGAAATTACCGAAAATTAAACAACGCTTCCAACCTCCAAACAATTTAATACACCAGCTGACCTGAATAATCCATAGATAAGAGATTTATATACTGTATAAGCCAACGAAGTATAAACTGTGGCTCTGTGTGTCGCTGCAGCTAAACTTTAAATAAACTAATTGTATTGAACAAGCCGGATGTCACACAGAAGCTTTAAGATAAAGTAGCATTATTTGTCTCAAATCATTTGAACCATGCTATTAAGTAAGAGCGTTGAACTTGCAGCATAAAAATGCCCTTTTTTATCAGTTTATTATAGCCCTAAGACTGTATAACAATAAGGCCTTCTATTACCGATAGGTTCTATCATTGTGACGGATTCATGTGTTAAAAAGTTTTTGTTGGGTACTCATCAAGAGTGCAGTATAGGAGATATAATTTGTAAAGCTACATCATGTATTGCTTACTGTTATAAAAAAAAAATGCTAATCACATGACCGACGTGAGGATAGCTGCATGGACAAGAAAAGTGTGGATCATAAGTTATCATGTTTCATCCAGTTGCAGTCCCTAAAAATATTTATTGTTTTTTTAGTACCTATGACTAGATTTGACAGATGTGTAATATATTTAATGTATAATATTGTAATTAAGTTTTAGTTTTTTGGCTTACACCATTTTTGTGCCCTATTTTTTAATATTTTTTTATAAAGAAAACTACGGATACTAGTCGAGGCAATGAAGCACTCAATCTCGGAATTTTTTTATACTAAGACGGATTAAAATGCGATTTTTTGCATTCGCTTCCAAAAATGTTTTGTAAAAAATGTACCTACTTTGTAACTTATACAAACAACTAATTGCATTGCAGCAGCCAAAAATTCATTTAAAAGACGGCTTTTGGAAGATTTAATAACTTTGTAAATAAGATTGTCTAATTTGATTGTGTGAGGAAAACCCTCGGAGATGACGTTCAGGCCGAGGTTTCGGTGCACCAAGTGTACGGAGGTACGTTTGATCTGAATTCAGCGCCCCAAAAAATCCCCATAACAATTTTCGGTTTGTCTTTGACGGTCGTGACTGGAAAATCCTCGAAGACGACGCGACGTTCAGGCCCAGGTTCCGGTGCACTAAGTGTTCAGGGGGTCGTTTTTGTGCGTGAAATTTGGATTCAGCGCCCCAAAAAACGCCCCCACAATGATTTTCGGGTTGTTTTTGGTAATCATGCAAGGAATACTCTCGGAGATGACCTTCACGTCCAGGTTTCGGTGCACCAGGTATCCGGGGGTGTTCGGCGATGCCATATTTGGATTCAGCGAACCGAAAAACTCCCGGGGGTCGAGTTTCTCTCCTTCCCCGCGTGAATTTTGGGAGAGACCCACGGAGATGACATTCATCGGCGTCTGTGGGTCAATTTGAACATTATAATCGGGATCAGCGACCTCAAAAACCCCCGAGAACCCTATATGGGCCAGTTCTGACTCTTAGTTACATAGTTATTAAATCTTCCAAAAGCCGTCTTACGAAAATGCATTTTTTAAATGGATTTTTGCCTGCAGCAATGCAGTTTGCGGTTTGTATAAGTCACAAAGTAGGTACATTTTTTACAAAAAAATTTTGGAAGTGAATGCAAAAAACCTCATTCCGATCCGTCTTAGTACAAAACATTCCGAACTTTTGGCTTTTTTAGTGCTTCATTGCCTCGACTAATACCTATTATATAAATATGCCCCATATTGGCATATTTATATGAAACTTATTTTACAACAGCTCTTAAAACAGCTGCTTTTTTAAACATGGGACAAACGAGGTTAATCTTAATAGCGGTGTAATACGTGACTTTACGCTTATATTTTTACTATGTGCCCTAAAATTTATAAAAGCATGTTTACTGTTTATCACTATCTTAAAAACGGTTTTTAACTACAAGGGGTTAAAACCCCCATTATTATTTATTTTCTTTGGAAAATAACTCCTATAAAAGCTTAAAAGTTTTTCACAATGGAATTCAGCAATCTCAAGAGCCTATGCAAGCAACCCGCACAAATAAAAGTTAAATTTAGAAACGGCTTTTACCTCCCTGCGGTCCTGTATCCTATAAAATTCAACCCTCATGTAAATTTTAACTTTAGAATAGTATCCAGCAATCTCGAAAACCTATAAAAGCATGTCTAACACAGCCTTTAAATAGTAAAAAATAATGTCGCCCCTTACTCTCGCCGACATGTTGAATTTTTCAAGTTGCCTAAGGGTGCCATTAATCTCAATTAAACACCCTATATAACCCATAACTGCAAAAAAACCTTTACTATACTCGATTTCCAGGTTAAGGTCGATTTTGCATTTGGCCACCAGACTATTAAAAAAATTTCATCTCGAAAACGGTGGTAGACTTGCCACCAAAACATTAGTAGGCGTTTTGAATGTTAATGGTTTTTTGGAGTATTTTAAAATTTTGATTCTGACGACATGCAAGTTCATAAAGGTCAATAGTTCCTGTGTAAATACAGTTCTGTACCCTGGGATAAGGAACGAAGCGGTCCCATCTTAGCGAGTTTCCAACAAAACTTTTTTATAAAGCCTACTTTCTTATTTACTTAAAATTTAAGTCTTGCAATGACTTTATATTGAAACATCTTTAACCAACATATTTTTTGTAAAATACACTAAAACTTTAATAATTTTTCTTTTATTTTCTAGGATCTCATAGTACAACCAGTACGAGACGCACTAGATTATTATAAAAGACTAAACGAAATGACGAGAGAAGAAAGACTGCACCGCAAAAGTATAGTGGCTGAACTGGCCGATCAACATAACTCAGCAAATCATAGTCCGGATAGCGGAACTGGCAATAGTGCTCTTCCTAAATCCAACTCCAATATTAGCTTTAAAGCTAAAGCTTTAACAAATAGGTCCAGGTAGGACGATTTATCTTATTGAAAGCTGTCAGGATTTGTTAAAAAAGCATAAAATAATCAAATAAAACTGCCTCCACGGTATAACTTACTGAATCCTTGTCATGTTACAAAGACCTAAACAGAACATAAATAAATTTTAAAAAATTTGCTAACCTACTGTACTCATAGAGGATAACGCGTAAAACTCTTTTTTCCTAGTTTTACTGCTTTTAAATTCAAAATATATTGACAGACTATTAGTCCAGTAAATGAAGGGAGAAAGCTGTAAAATAAATCTGTACAGTTTTTCCTTGTGGCGCAATTCTTAGGTCTTCGGGGATGCTTTCAAACGAAAAACAGTTTATCAACATTAACAGGTGCAAAAGGGCGGAAAATGGCCTCTCCAGGCCCGAAATATGGGTTTCCCGCTAATATCTGCCAAAATATGCAAATTGGGGAATTTTTGTTTTGACAAAAAATAAAGATCGTCTTGTAATCTACAAAAATGGTCCTTATAATTTTTTTTAAATCGATAGTTTTCTAGATACCAGGACCCAAAAGTCCCCTTATTTCAGTTGCCGCTCTACCGCTAGAATGCCGCTATCTTCATGGATTCCCTTATAGCGGGCAGACGAATTGTTCCATTACTCGGGCAATAATCTACATTTTTTAATTATTCAAAGTTCATCGGAATGGAAAAACCCGTACCTATCATTGCGTATGAGTTTGGGTTCATTCTCATTTTTCTAGAATATTTAAAAAAGCGGTTAAAGTTTTTTTTTACAATATCTTGAGATTATCTCTTTAATTTATTGATTTTTTTTGAAAAAATGGTTTGTTATCAACATTCCTTTTTATAATGAGACCTTAGCAAGTGTTCAATGATCCCAGAAAATTTCCTTCACTATCTTTTTTGCGTTTTGATAAAAAAATTAATTTGCCCATCTGCATTTTTAGCCGTTTAGCCACATGTATCCAGTGTGAAATGTTATGGATTTTTCGACGGCCGTTTTTGCGAAAAAAATGGTTTTATAGATTACGAGGTGATTTTCATTCTTGTCTAAACAAAAATTTTCTAATTCGCATATTTTGGCAGATATTCGCGGGTAACTCTTTTTTGGGACTTTAGGGGGCCATTTTCAGCGGGTTCCCACGTCGTAATCGTGATAAACTTTTTTTTCGCTCAAAAGCATCCGCGAAGACCTAAGAATTGCACCACAAATGAAAACTGTACAGATTTATTTAAAGCTTTGGGAACTTTTAGGTCTTCAGTTACTGACCTATATACTTCTTTAACTATAGCATTGACATTTTATTTTTTATTAAATTAAATTTCTAGGATTAAAATACAGTAAAAATATATACAGTAGCGTTTAAAAATTCCATTTCTAAATTACTCCTAGTGTTTAAGTCAGGCATATATTCCATGACCCAACATTACTAAAACCTGGAGGCCTTACTTTTTTTTATATCAAACAAAATTTTCTACCCTACAAAATCATTTATCTTACAAAAAAGAACTGAAAAATGATATCTTCACTATTTTAAATATTATCTTGAACATATTTTAAAATCATTTTGTTAATCCATCAAACATCTAGATTTCAGTTGTCACTACAGCAGTAAATAATAATGAATATTTCACTCATGTATAAATTTTCCCATAAGACACGTTAAAAATCAAAAATTTCAGCGGAAATTTCACGTTGCCTAGACAACGTGGTATTTCCACTTACTTACAAACACAGAACAATCGAACCTGTTTGTTTGTATTGTCAATTAGAAACGTCAAAATCAGTCAAAATGAGTCGATTTGGTCATGTAATAATGTCACGATAAAGAAATAGATAAAGTAATTAAAAAAACGATTTTAGTTATAGTTTTAATTATGTTGCATGAAATTGAAATTTGTATGACAAAAAAAACCATTTTAAAAGCATAATACTCCCATATTTCTCCATTCTAGAAATATTCTCCCTAAATACCGCTCGTGCATAAAAATTAATCAGATAATTTTCATTTAAGCTTGTTACACAAAGCTTTCATGAAAATTATCGGTAATTTTTAAGCACTCGTGGTATAACCCCGAACATATTTTAAAACAATTTTGTTAATCCATCAAACATCTACATTTCAGTTGTTACTACACCAGTAAATAAAAGTGATAATTCACAAGATAAAGTAATTTTTTATTGTCTATTTGAAGAAGTCATTTTGCAGCGTGTGACCAAATAGTCTGGGAGCCATGGCACAAAAGCTGACCAATAAGAGATACGCATGAAACATTTTTTTTATATTACAGCGGGTTCAAGTTGCATATTTTTTTTACCTAGGAAAAATCGTGAAAAATCGGTCTTTTCAATATAATTTTAAAATCATTGATTTAAGGAAAAAAAGGTGTATAACCAAAATTAATGGATCAATTAAATTACGTAATTTTTGTGTTATAAAATTTTTGTAGCTCTTTTAGTTTTTGAGATATTACCAATTTAAATTTAAAATAAAAACGCAAATATCTTTAAAACTAAAAGACCTACGAAAAAATGTATAACACAAAAATGTGTTTTTTAATAAGCTTAAAAAAAAGTTTACATACATATTTTAAATAAAACAAGTAATAAAGGGAATATAAGCAAAAAAGTGATTTTGTCCCAAAATTTCGCTCCGGAGCGGAGCGGTGACAAAAATAAACAAAAAATTAAACGTAAATATTGTTGATTTTTAGTGTAAATGGGTTTCTTTATTTATTTTTATTATGAAATTGTTAAAAATCGACAAAAAATATACAAACATAAAATAAAAAGGAAAACTCGAAATCTATAAAAGTTACAAAAAACGTATGGAAACAAAATTGTGGCTTTTACGATTTTAAACTAATAAGTTTTTATAAAGCTATAGTTTTCGAGTTGGAGCCAAAAATAAACAAAAAATAATTTTAAAAAAATATATTAATATTCGTGCCACCATTGCCTTGAGGCACATGTGTATTATTTATTCAATGATAAAAACAATTTTAGATGGATCGGAGTTGCTATACTTGTACCAAAAAAATTTGGTATTAGCGAAATTTTTGGTCAAAATCAGTTTTTTGCTTATATCTCCTTTATTACTTATTTTATTAAAAATGTGTTATATACACATAAAAAAAAGATGCAACTTAAAACAGCTGAGCTGAGGCACAAGTGCCGCTTTGAATTGACTCTAGTTCATAGTAATATTAAAAAAAATGTTTCATGCGTATCTCTTATTGGCCAGCTTTTGTGCGGTGGGCTCCCAACTAAAAAATAAACATTTGAAATTTCCTGACGAGCTAAATAGAAAGTATAATTGCTATTTTCTCCGGGAGTTTTTTTTTACCTGGAAATCTTCAAGCCTTCTTTAACTCCTTTATTAGTAAATTGTGTACTATTTTTCTTTAAATGTCTACGGTACTTTATTCCTTAAGCTTTTAGCCTTCGCGGACTATATAAAAAAAATGCATACAAGTATTGGGTGTTCTACCTCAAATGCTTATAGTTTCTTGTTAAAACTTTGAATAATATCCATGAAGTTTTTTGTCATAAATTATACATGATGTGGATGGATAAAAAATATATAACTGTGTAGAACTTATCTATTAAGTGAAATTTATCAGTATGTTCTTAAATATTGTATTCTTGTTTTAATATTTTCTTTTAACCAGTTTTCGTTTATTTCAGATCTCGTTCAACCGAAGAAGAAACTGATTTGAGTATGGAAGGTTCCGTCCAACAATACGCTGAAGATCAAAGCTTGGAAGATGTCCTAGAAGATCCTGAAAGTGGCGATTCTGAGACAGCCAATGAAGTCGAAGTATCAGAAAAAGCACTTAAGTTTAAAATTTCAACGGAATATACTGTTCCTACTACAGGAAGAAAAAGTTATCCAGGTTCACGAAAGGGTAGTCGAGAGCGAGGACAACATTTTAACCATTCTGATCTCACTCGTATGATGCAGCAAAAGGGTAAACTTAAAACGTCTGCATATAGTTTTGACCATCACTATTTGTCTGATAACAAGAAACTTTCATTTGACAGTCCAGATTTTTTAGACGAGTATGCTTTAACTCTAAAGAAAAAGTTTGAAAAAGGTCTAGCTAATTCGCAAGATGAAGAGAACGAAGATGAGTGTATTCTCTCTAAAGATACTATAAATCTAAATAAAAGAAATTCTGAGCACTCCGTTAAAATGCCTGCTTACTTAGATGAAAAAAAGAGTATTTTAAAATTTAACGACAATAAAAATCGCCTAAACGTTGATAACTTAAGAATAAATATCAATTCCGATAAAGAAGAAGAGGGTATAAGCACTAGTCCTAAATACAGCATCGGTAATAAAAAATACAAATACTTGGACCCAAGTAATAATGACATCAGTATAATTTCACAAAAAGAAGACATTAAGGTTCAATCTGCTCCTCCTGAATTAAAATCTAACAAATCCATATTTTCGCGATTTCGTCAATTTACCGACAGATTCGGATTATCTCAAGATTCAAAATCAAGACATTCAAAAAATAACAACTGTGCTAAAAATTTTTCGCACAAAGGTAAGATAAAGTTAGAATCTTCTTGCTGTAACAGTTTAGAAAAAGTAGATAGTAGAAGGGCTAGTACATTGCCAAAAACCCGAAATCGTATGGGTACAAACAAAGGTTGGAAATCTTTTATTTTAGGCAAGGAGAAAAGCTGGTCGTCCGATGCGGCAGTGGACAAAGCTTCAGATGGAGATGCTTTTGAAGTAGACAATCACTCTCTACCTTCTACCTCACAGAGGAACAGTAACTGTGCTACACCCAATAAACTTCCTTCAACTAGCCAAAGTCTTCAGAGTTCACCTAGAAAAAGTGTAGTTAGTGATCTATTAGATGAAAATAAAAAGGAACTTATAGAAAATAATGTAGTGGATAAGTGTAGAGTGAAATTGCAAGAAATAAAAAATGATATTGATAAGGATTCAAACATAATTTGACAAGAGGTAAACATTCCCGAAACGGAATGTTTTACTAGATATATATTTTGTCGCTGTTGTACATATAGGTCTAACACTAGCGAACCTGTTTAGGAGATTTTTGTTCTATTTATTGTTAGGTATTTATTACAGTACTGTAATAATTTTTAAATTAATTCTTACTCATTTTATTATATTAAAGATATTTTTTTATATAGTTAATTTTTAAACTAATAGAAATCATATTTATTTTAATAAATTGTATATTTATATACAATTAATTTAGCATAGAAAAAATATATTTAAAAATGTCAAACATTGAAAAAGATGTATATCAAAATTATAGAAATTTGTGATATAACCAGTTATCAGACTTGCATTTTTTTTCTGTAGAAAGATAACATAATGTTTTGGCTTACTTAGTCATCCCAATACCAAAAGAAAATACGTATTGTGCTTTTTTATTGTCAAAATCAAGGTTAATAGAGAGATATTGGACATTGGACATCTTAAAATTTTGGGTAGTCATAAAGTTTATTATATTTTAATATACCCATTAATTCCTAAATGTGGCTCGCGTATACAGCGTGTCCAAAATAAGGAGGTCCAGTATGGGGATCTCCGAAACAATAAGAGATAGGTGGGTAGTTTAAATTTGTCAAAGTTGCGTATTAGGGAGTTCAATAATATACCGTTGTAAAATTGAAGTTCTATTTTGTACTTTTAATAACATGACCGAAAAACTAAAATTTCCGATTTTCGTTTTTATTTTTTTACGAGTTTATTTCATAAATTAGAAAAAATCTAAAAATACATTCATATTGGAATTTTTTGCTCTTCATCCACTTGGCAAAGTCAAAATTTTCTGACGACGTTTCCTTTTCGCCAAACCCTCATTAACTTTATTTTTTTAAATAAGGCCCTTAATTGTTTATTGCATTTTTTTAAAGCAGTTTTAATCCCAATTACAATGATGTAAAACACTTGATATTTTTCTGTTAAATAAACATATTTTCCATAAGAGACAATGAGTTAGACAAGGAACACACATCATTTCTTATAGGGGCGTTTCATATTTGTTAAATAAATATTAAGTGTTATACATTTTTGTAATTGGGATCATAAGGGGTTTAAAAATATTAAATAAAAAACCCAGGTTCGTATTTAAACTAATAAAGTTGATGATGGTTTTACGGAAACAAAACGTCGTTAAAGAAAATTGACTTCACCAATACATAAAGCGCAAAAAGTTCCAATGGAATTTTTTTTGGAATTTTTCTACCAATTAAAATAAACTAGTAAAAAAATAAAAACGAAAATCGCAAATTTCAGTTTTTCGCCATATTTCTAAAAGTACAAAAGATAACTTGAATTTTTTAACGGTGTATTATTGAGATCCCCAAATTAAAACTACCCGCCTATCTCTTACCGTTTAGGAGATCCCCATAATGGCCCTCTTTATCTTGGACACGCTGTATATCTATTATATTTTTGGAAACAGAAATATGAAATTTGATCGATATGTAAAAAATGGAAATCTCATTTTCACATATTTTAATTAACAGTAGTATCTTGTGAAAAATAATACCTCAAATATAAAATACACATCATTTTCGGGCGCATATCGAACGACGATATCCACCCGCCTAAGCAATTTAGATTCTACCCTTGGAAGTTGGTTAAAGGAAACAAACGTCTCAAAAAAGGGAGACCAGAATTAGATAGTATATTCAGTGCATAACATCGACATATCACCAACCTCCTTTAAACCAACCAACAAAAAAATATAATAACTTTCAATCAATTTACCTATCTTGGTTAAATTATTTTCTTTATTTAAGATTGTCTCGTACTAATAAAGTTTTTAGTAACCTACGACAAAGACATTTTGCGGTGATTGACCATAAAACCAATTTTATGCCCATTTAAAGGTTGAATTGATTTGTTCAAGTGCAAAAAAATGGAACGTCAAAAAGACATTTTCTTAAAAATACATAGTTGGATCACATACCTTCATATAGATTTTCGATACTTTTCCAAAAATTTCATAGCTGTACCTCAGTCGATCTCAACAGAAAATGTCAAAAAAACTTCTATATTGGTTATTTGCATCAACAACTATGACAACTTACTTTTTTGGACCAATGAGTTAATTTTAATTTGTTTTTGCTTACATTATTTTTAATTTAGTACAAAAGACGTATAGTAACAAATAGTTAAAAATCTTCATAAGTATATTACCTTTACACTTAGTTGACTTACTGCGAGAATAAAATTGCCAACCAAATTAAAATAATTCAGATATTCTTAAAGATATTTTAACAGTTCTGAGAACTTTTTTAATTAAAAAAATCTTGGAGTTGCCAGGAGGAATATTTAAATTATTATTTTAAATATGGTCTTATTTATATTAACTCACTTTTTGGCTTGTTTTACTTTTTCCATACACGCGTCAAATATTAATAAACATATTTATGGACATTTTAGAAAAGAAAATTTAAGCACAGTTTATGGAGATTTTTTTAGTAATTAAAATTTTAAAGCAAACCATCAGTGCCATCCTTTAAAAAAAGGTTTAAGACCTAAAAAAACAAAATTTGTATAAAAGTGAGCTTTTTCCTCTCTTTTATATGAAACAGGCTGAAAAAAATAAACGGGCTAATGGCGAACGGTTTTTAATGTATGTTTTTTTTTAAAATCGCAGTTTAAATATGTTGCAGTGATATTTTGGGCGATTTAGCCATTAACTGTAATTGTCCGATTTGAATGTAGTGAACGGATTATTAAACCTCAAATTTGATGAAAAGTCTGAAAAACGGCTTCTAACATTGTGCATCACGCGTAATTTCGCTCTTCGTAGGCCATATGTTCGTATTTCTACGGCTTGCTTTTAACACCCACTAAAGGCACAAAAGGTCCAAGAGGCTGCGCTGCCTCCGGTACTGAATCAAGACGGCTCCCAGAGACAAGAGAAACACCCACCACTCTATTTCAACAGCGAGCTCGCTTGTAGACCGTGATGTTTGAAGCCGTTTTTTACAGGTTGTAGAATAAATATATAATATCTGCTAATACATTTAAAACGAACAATTATAGTTAATACACTGAATCGTCCAAAATAAAACTTCAAAATACACAGATCAAATTTGTCTAGAGGACAAAGTTTCGTGCTCTATTGGATTCAAGTCAGGGAATTGAGCAGGCCACGGCAATAGAGTAATATTGTGCTGATCCAGAAAATGTCTTGCTGTTCTCGTTACATGTGGGCGTGCATTATCCTGCATTAGAATAAATTCCCGAATTGCGCTACCTGAGAAAGAACAATAGGTTGCAGAATTCTGTCACGATATGCATTTGCTGTTAGAAAGCCCTCGACAAAATGAGATCAGTCCGTCGGCCAATGCCTTCCCCAGCCCAAACCATTGTTCCGCCCTGGTACCGATCCACCTCATGAATAGTTTCTAAGCGAGCAGTGTTTCCTGGTCGTCTCCACACTCTTATTCTTCTAGAATCTGGCCTCAAACCAAACCGAAATTCGTCAGTGAAGAGCACATGAGCCCAATCTTGTTCCTCCCAATTAAGGTGATCTTCTGCCCATTCTAATCTCCTTCCGCAATTCCCACGTGTTAATACAGGAACTCTAACAGGACGGCGGGCATGAAGTTCATCTTCATGCAGTCTGTTTCTAACAATTTGAGCACTAACATTTACTTGGTGTACATTTTGCAGCTCACTTCTTAATTGAGTAGCTGTTAGATTTGGGTTTCGAAGTGCTTGAATCCGGATAAATCTGTCATGTACAGACACAGTTGAGCTTCTAGGACCAAGATGTCCCTCTCTCACTTCACCAGTTTCTCTATAACGTTGTCACAAACGACCAATGGTACTTCTAGTTGAGTTTACTACGTCAGCCACGTCCCTTATATTCCGACCTCCCTCTATCATGCCTATGGCTCCCAATTGAGTTTTACGGTCAAGATAATATCTTTGCATTATCTATCCCAACTTATCACAGTTTTAAAAACGCTGAACAGACCGGTGCAAATAAATTTTTATTCTATGAACAAATGAGAAAAAACATGCTGTTGGGAATTTTATCATATTGACCAGTAAAGGCAAAAAGCAACAACAACTAGGGCAAAAAAATTAAACCAAAATATTAGACTATGAATCACTACATAGGAATTTTAGGTCTAAAAATTATTTTGTTTACAAATATGAGAATTTTACCTTTGTCCCTGAGATCATTTTAATGTGTGTATTTAAACTGCGATTAAAAAAGACCACATATCGGACAGCGCCCGCCTTGGGCCCGTTTAAACAATATGTTATAAATAATTAATTTTCCGAAGATTAGCTTTTTAAGTTGAAAATTGTCCAAGTTATAAATTTTTTTAAAAATTGTCAATTTTAGCAGTTTTTTCCGACTTTTTTCTGAGAAAAATGCTCCTATAACGATCAGCAAAAAACTATTTTGTTGGGTTTTCGAATGTTTACAAAAGTTGTATTGTACCGATTGAATTACAATTAGATTAAAATTTTTTACTCTAAAAGAAAAAATGACTATTTTTGACAGTTTTTTTCTCATATAAAAACAGAGAAAAACTAACTTTTGTACAGATTTTAGTTTTTAAGGTTCTATGCACTTTTTTTAAAAGAAGGAACAACGTAAATATTAATTAACTGCACTATTTGTATATTAATAGCAAAAAACAGACTAAAAAAATCCAAAATTTGAATTTATATCTCTCTCTTTATATATATATATATATATATATAATATATATATATATATATATATATATATATATATATATATATATATATATATATATATATATATATATATAATATATATATATATATATATATATATATATATATATATATTAAATACCTTATTTCATAATTTTTAGTTTTAACTAAAAATTGGTTTTTTTTTTCTAGTAATAGGTGCAATATTTAAAAGATTTTGTTGAATTTGACTAAGGTTTTGAGTTGTCTTGCCTTTGACACCAGTAGCGCCAGGGCGTTACATCTTCACCTATTAGTGCATATCATAAGGACTACTAAACCGATTTTAATGAAATATTTAGTGTTCCCTAAGTTAAAGTAAATGAAGGTCAATAAAAAAAAGAATGGTCACAATCCGATTATTAGTTTCAGAGAATTGCATAGTATGTAATAAATTGTTAGACAAGGATTTGTAACCTTTACTTTACCATTTTACGATACTTTTAATTTAACCTATATTTTTAAGACACAAAAAGCACGTATGTAAAATAAATTTATTAGTTGTACCCAACAACTCTTATGTTTTTTCTTTTGGTTTTGTTTAATCCCTTTAGTAATAACTGTTAAAACGTGAAATAAGGCAAAAATGTAATGTTTTTTTAATGGTCAAAATCTCAGAATCAATATTAAATATTTTACACGTATACAGTTTAAAAAAAAACAGAATATTTTAAAATTTCTCAGATTTTAATTTAAAATCAGTTTTATAGCGTATGCTTTAAACATTATTAAGACGTTACAATTTTGACACAACAAAGGTATTTTTAGACATTATTAAATTACTTTCTCGATAAAACTAAATAAAGTTACGGCTAAAAGCCGAATGAGTCGTAAAAAAATTGAACGTTAAAGTAAATGTAAACTTGTACCAAATAGATTTAGGAAAAAGTGTGCTTTCATATCTATTAAAATGACTTTCCAAATCGGATAATAGTAGTGATATACAAGCCATTTTTATATTTGACAACATACCAATATAAAAGACCAAAAGGTCGTAAACTACCGCCTTACTGAAAGCTTTCCAGGATTATTATTTTGACACCATGTTGTTTACAGAGTGTCCCGTTATAAATGTAACCCCCATTAACTTTTTTTTATTTAACAGTCAGTAATTAATAAATAACTTTAATTTTTAGTATAGAAAGTTTAGTTCAAAGAATTTTTTTAACTTCTTTTACCTATACAAAGAGTCTGGACGTGGTCCTATCTCTATTTTAAATTGAGTCTTATTGTGACTCCTAAAATTCTAAACATATTTGATGTAGCATACTATGTCTACTTTATAGTTACATCGCAATGCAAAAACTATAAATATTATCATTATCACTATCATGCTATATTCTAGGTTTATTAATTTCATCGATTAGCCATAAGTACTATCGTCAGACTTTCTATTATGTACATTAGTTTAATTATTTGAGAATAAATAATAATTATTTAACAAAAGACTTTAGATTTTATCTAGAAATTATCAAGAAGGGTAAAGACAATATAGCTTATGTGCGTAAGAGTTATAATAAATTAAAGTTTAGAAGATGCAAATTTATGGCTAATTATGAAATAACAAAGTTATCCGTATAACGATAAAGTTACTTTTATTGACATTTTGTATGTAATTATCATGCTAATTTTGAATCAAGAAAATGCGAATCTAAACAAAAAGTATTTAACTAAATATGGCAGTAATTTGAACCGTAAAAAATAGGATGCTTTTAAAATTTTATTTTAAAAATATAATAAAAAGGAAAACATTTAGATTTATGCTGAAAATTAAACGAAAGGCTAAAAAATATTTTTAAATACAATTATGCCGAACTTTTCGCAAACGTCAAATAAAAAAGTTAATGGGGGGCTACATTTATAACCGGACACATTGTTGCTTGGAATAAGCTACCCGAAAGGTGGTGAAATCACAAGAAGAATGTGTAGTCAAACAAACTACGCATTAGTCATTTATAATTATACTATATTACTAGGTTTTTTATGTATTTTTAAACTGCATAATATTCTAAAAGAAAGATATTTTTCCTAAACGATATTTTGTTGATTCTAATTCCAACGGCCGAGTGATGATCGCGTTGTTAAATTTAGCAATGGACTTAGCAGTTTAGAATGTTTAACAAAACGTCATTGTCAGTGTTATTCAATGATTTTAGTAGGCAACCTGTCAAAATCTGACATTTTGTTAAACATTCTAAACCGTTGTCAACTTAGCAAATTGTTAAAAGTTAACAACGGTTTAGAATGTTTAACAAAATGTCAGACTTTAACAGGTTGCCTACTAAAATCATTGAATAACAATGACAATGACGTTTTGTTAAACATTCTAAACTGCTAAGTCCATTGCTAAATTTAACAACGCGATCATCACTCGGCCGCAAATGTACAGACAAGATAATAAATAAATCGTAATAACCGGTAATTAATATGGCACACATAACATGGGATTCTGGCTCACAAACAATTTTTTTTTTAAATTGAGTATGATGTTTCTTAGATCAATAGGAACATCTTTTAAATGGGACATTTTTGTGCAGGTCTATAAGGTGGCCCAAAAAATCACTAAGAAGTTGCAGCTTAACTGTTTATTAATTCCAATATAAACGCATAATAAGAGTGAATTTTCGTCGAAATCCAACGGAATAATATATATTTTTTATATAATTGTTTAGAGTTAAAATAATTTGATTTAATATTTAACACATACAGGATGGTCCAGTATCGAATAAATAATATGGATTATGCCAACTAAAATGTTAATATCGTGATATACTTGTATATACTTTCAGAATTTATACATTTCATACAGTTGTTGGATTTAGCTGATAAGTTAGACGTTTAAGTGGTTTAAATTAGTATTAAGGAACAAGGTAGCTTTAACTTCTCAGTAATATTTTGGGCCACCCTGTAGGCCTGCACAAGAATGACCTATGTAAAAGATGTTCCTATTGACCTAAAGGAAAACATACTCAAATTTTTTAAAAGATCGTTCGAGAGCCAGAATCCCATGTTATGTTTGACTAACAAATTTAATTTTAATATATGCAGTATATAATTGTACAGTGGATCAGATTTCTTTTAAGATTAATTCTACTGTATGTTCCGCTGCTGTAATAATCTTTTATTTAAGTATGGTAATTGTCAAATATAAAAATACAAGCCGCCTGCTTAAGACTATAAAAACTAATTTGTCCAAATTCAAAAATGTTAACAAATTTACAGTTAAAAATTTTACTTTTACATTAAATCAAGAGTTAATTTTGGGCAAAACGGTTACTGGCGTGATACGAATTTAAAAATACTTTTTGGGAAAAGTCAGATAACGCTTCATGTTATTAAAAATACTTATAAATGTAATTCTTTTCGTCAAAAACTGTGCAACATCCAACAAAAACTAAAACAAAACAGTATGTTTGTTCCAAATTGGGAAATGTAGGATTTTACTTATTTAAAATAATGTATAACTTCTACGATTCTAGAATATCTACTACCTTAGTTATTAGTTAAAATAGTCCAGTAAATAAAGGAACAAAGCTGTTAATAAATTTGTACAGTTCCCTTGTGGCGCAATTCTTAGGTCTTCGGGGATGCTTTAGGGCGAAAAAAAGTTTATCAACATTAACAGATGGAAAAGGGCTGAAAATGGCCCCTCAAGGCCGAAAAATGGGTTTCCCACTAATATTTGCCCAAATATGCGAATTGGAGAATTTTTGTTTTGACAAAAAAATGAAGATCGCCTTGTAATCTACAAAAATGATCCTTATAATTTTTTTCGAAAAATCTATAGTTTTCGAGATAACGGGACCCAAAAGTCACCTCATTTCAGCTGCCGCTCTACCGCTAGAATGCCGCTATCTTCATGGATTAACTTATAAGCGGGCGGACGAATTGATCCAGTACTCAGGCAATAATGTATATTTTTTATTCATTCAAAGTTCATCGGAATGGGAAAACCCGTACCTATTATTGGATATGAGTTTGGGTCCATTCTGATTTTTCTAGAATATTAAAAAAGCGGTCAGTTTTTTTTTCCAATATTTTGAGAGTATCTCATTAATTTATTAATATTTTTTTAAAAATGGTTTGTTATTAACATTTCCTTTTTTATAATCAGACCTTAGCAAGTGTTCAATTATCCCAGAAAATTTCCTTTACCTTTTTTTTGCGTTTTGATAAAAAATTGTTTTGCCCATCTGCATTTTTTAGCCGTTTCCGGCTATTTATCCAGTGTGGAATGTTATGGATTTTTCGACGGCCGTTTTTGCGAAAAATTTTGGTGTTGCCAAAAAAAATGGTAAGAATAATTTTTGAAGATTTCGAGGTGACCTTTTTTTTCGTCTGAAAAAAAATTCTCTAATTCGCATATTTTGACAGATATTTGCGGGAAACTCATTTGTGGGACTTTGTGGGGCCATTTTCAGCGGGTTCCCACGTCGGAATCATGATAAACTTTTTCTCGCTCGAAATCATCCGCGAAGACCTAAGAATTGCGCCACAAATGAAAACTGTACAGATTTATTTACAGCTTTGGGTACTTTCAGGTATTCAATTACTGGACTAAAAAGGGGACCTACGTACATGGACGTATTTATTTTTTCAGGAATTCTTTTATATTACATTACCACTAATGACATTTAGATTTTATATAACTTTATTTTCTTTTAAATAAGCAGCCATTTAAAAATATAATTATTTTACTTTTCAATTTTTATGACAACTACTTTCAGCATAAGTTTTAAAATGTATTAGTAAATACGTTTCTAAATTTTTATTTTTAAAATTTATTTAGTTTCTTAAAAATATTACTGATACCAGAAAAAAAAGCAGCATCTGTGGAACCTCAATGATAGCCTCAAAGGTCAACAATGCACTGGCAAGTTACAGTAATACTTGTCAGTCAAAGTCATTAAAAAGTTTAAAAAATATTTAGGGTCAAGATTTTATCATTTTGTCTCAGTAAATTATTGTTGTTTCACTGATCATTTCTAAAAATTAAAAAAATATATAAAATAAGTTGCATAGAATTGTGTCAATTGTAAAACCAATTTAAAATTTCACTACCTTGTAGAGAAAAATAATTATTTGACAAAAGTAAATTTTACTTCCTTTATGTAACATTTAAAATTCGCCCTAAAAATTTCAAAAACAGCAATTCTAAGAATTTTTAAAGGTTGTTTTTAGACTGTATCTGAGATCCAAATCTGTTTGAGACACACTGTAACACAAAGTGTGCTTATCGAAGGCTATACATAATAGTGGATATCTTAAGGGTAGATTTAGTGCTTGACCGACGATCAGCGCTGTGTATGTATAAACCAGAGCTAGGATATATCCTTCAAAAAAGGAATCGATTTACTAATCCGAATCCTCATAAAGGAATATAATCACCAATACGAATCACGAATCCTTTTTTAAGGAAGCAAGGAATCGAATCCAGGAAATCGATTCCTATTTATCACATCACGAATCCGAATCATCTTTGGGTTTTATACTTACAAATGATAACTACGATACGAATAATACTACATAATCCAGATGATTAATAAAGGGTCAAAGATTTTAGCACGGAGCCCGGGCCGCGATATATAATTTTAGCCTCTTTTTTAAATGTGTAACTTTAGCCAAATTTTTTTGGAAATTTTTTTAAATTTTTATTTATTTCTGAAGGTATGTACACACCAAAAAAAAAACCCAAAACAAAAATCAGCGAACAAACGTTTTTTTTTTGAAGTAAAAAAGCGAACAAACGTTTGTTTGTTCTTTTCATACATGTTTGAGTAGACGTGGTACATCAAAAGGTATGTACACACCGAAAAAAAAACAAGAAAAAAATAGCGAACAAACGTTTTTCTTGGGGAGACAGAAAAAAAGGGAACAAAGTTTGTTTGTTCTTGTTCAAATTTTTTTGGACGTCGGTACAAAAAGGTATGTCAACCAAACAAACAAAACCAAGGAACAAACTTTTTCTTCAGTGTAACATCAAAAAGCGAACAAAGTTTTTTTGTTTTTTCGCCATTTTTCCCGGGACGTCGGAATCGAAATTTTGTTTTTTTCCCATAACTAAACCCAGTCGAACAAGAGTCCATAATTTTTCCATTAGACAGAAAAAGCAAAACAATAAACCAAAAACACATACTAAGAAAGTGAACAGAACAATGTTTGTTTTAGTTTGTTTTTCGGTGTGTACATACCAAAAAGAGAAACAAATTTTGTTTGTCGTCATCCATAACTTTTCAAACTGGTCAAACGAGAGTGAACAAATATTTGATTGCGCAATTTAGACAAAATAACGCGAACAATAAACAAAGAACACATACAAACAAGGTGAACAAGAACGAATGTTTGTTCTTGTTTGTTTTTTCGGTGTGTACATACCTTGAGATCAACAAGAATCCATCCTTAAATGAAATATTTTGCCGAACTGTATTTCAAAACTTGCGATTCTAGATTTTCATAAGGATTTTAAATGTGAACCTCAAGAGACTTATAAATGGGACATCTTATTGTAATTTTACAGGAAGTTTTACCAGTACCGTTTAATAATTTCTCTGCTTACGAAATATAAAAATGTATTAAAATTTTAAATTCACTTTTGGATGACACCTTGAAGAGAAATAATTAAATGTCCCATTTAAAAGTCCCTCAGGTCTATCTCAAGGATAACAAATATTATGAAGATCGAGCAATTAGAACTTTTAACATAAATGCAAGTAAAATGTATGCCCGTTTTTGGATACCAAATTCTATAGTTACGAAAAAAATGTTTCAATTTAAATGTTGTTTCTCCGGACCTAAAAAACAACATATTTTAGTTAAAAATCACATGTAAGGTGTGTTTCCTTATTTGATCTTTTAAAAGGCATTATGTTTTAAAATTCTTTATCTTAATTTCCGAAAATTAATGTGATGCTGATTAAGAATCTTAGGTAAAAATTTGGAAATTTAAAATGAAAGATTTAAAACGGCGGATTGTGGCATTTATGAACCAATTTGCCTCGGATTCGCTATATAAGGATTTTAGGGGGGCTAGGTCAAAATGTGGAAATTAAGATCTTGAGTGAAAATTTGAAATGGCGTATTCAAAATGGCGTTTGTCTCAAATTGGAAATATAAGGAATCAATTCCTTTTTGGAATCGGATCTTTCCAAAAAGAAATCGATTCCGAATCATTTTAGAATTATATAACGAATCCGTATCCCGGATCCTATTTTTAAAAAGTAATCGATTCCAGCCTTCGGATCCTTAAAAGGGAATCGATTCCTACCCAGTTCTGGTATAAACAGCTATAGTGCAGAGCGCGTAACAGTTTATCAGCTCTGCACTGCAGTTAATCATATATTTTCATTGATATAGCGTCGTTTGAGCACTAAGTCTGGCCTAAATATTGATGACTTGTCAAGTATACTATCAAAGCGGACTTCCATGGCTCAGATGTTGGGCAGATCTGACTAGCCAAGTTTGATCTGTCAGGACATGCCACATCTTGCTTTCAAAGAAAATAAATGCAAATTCGGTCATCACGCTGTACCAGATCGCGACAAACAAAGTCCTTTGAATTTTGTAGATAGCAAACTTTAATAATATAATCCCCCTTAGTGAAATCAAATAATGTCTCTTTTTCAAATTCTTTATCTAAAAAGTGAAATATGGGACCCAAACCAAAATATAGCAGATATTATTGGCCTCAAGGAGAATACTTTAGTAAAGAAAATGTTCCGTTTGGAATTTGCGAAAAAAGTTGATGTTTTTGAGTGTCTCCCAGGAAAAACTCATACCTAAAAAAACACCTCTATTTGTATTTTTTTTTTTGTGAATTTGATCACATTTTCCATCATTCCAAATCTCGCAAAAAATCTCCATTTTTCTTGAAATTAGAGGCATTTGAAATATTGTTGAGTGAAGAAATATCAACTGGCTATGGTTTTTAGAAAAAAATCGATAATTTTGAAAAAATTGAAATTTGATCAAAAAATACCAATAGAAGATTTGCGTTTGAAACTTTGATTTTTCTCTTGTTACCCAAAATTTCCACAAATTTTAAAATAAAAATGTTCTTTACCAAAGTGTTGCCCTTGAAGCCAATATTCGCTTGGTACAAAGGCTATTAGTACGCACAAAATTAAAATACGTCGATCGGTTTTTACAGTCAAATTAAATTTCAGAAGTCATATCAGATGTTGGTGACACAGCTACAAAAAGTCAACAACATCCATATTTAAAAAAATCATATGCTGCACATTTTTTGATGAATATTATATTTTTTTAACCTTATACATATCACAAAAGTCCGATTTAAAACCTTAGAATTAATACGCTTCCTTTCTACTTCTGAGGACCACTGTCGCAAGTCTGTACCTTACTCTAATTCTTATTCAAATCCTCTTTATTATATGTATTACAAAATGAATAAGACATAAATTACTTGTAAATTTTACAAAAATATTTTTGTGCCTCATGTACAATCAATTTGTTGCACATACATTCGATTTATATAGTCAATAGATAATTAGATAGGTAACAAATCGTTTGTAAAAATACCAAATTGGAGGTATATTTGGAAATACCAATGATTAATTTAATGTAAAAAACTAAATAAATGTGTATGAATATAAGTAAGATCTTTGTTTTATTTATTGGTAAAAAATTAGGTTCGAGACGAGCATTCTTGCTTTAAATTTTTTTCCATAAAAATTTTGTTTATTATTCTACGTTTTGAGTATAACTTATATTTAGTTAGATCATACTATACTACTATTTTTTTTCTTTTTGAATTACTATGTTTTAAATCCCCTATAGATAAATCTGATTACTGAATTTTACACAAAAGTGCTTTACAATAAAAAAAAAAAATTAATTTTTTACAATGTAAAGTAAATTTAGGTTAATTATTTTTTTTAAAAAACAAAATCATCAAGATAACGTCCTTGACACTTCTACTCGGACACAAAAATTCTGAAAAACGTTTATGAGTTTTCCTTCAAAGGAATTCCATTTCCTGCTGAATATTTAGCTTTAATTACCGCAGCGCCGAATTATTGGAGTATATCTTGCTTTTAAGGTGTCCGGTCTTCTCGGGGGCCAGGATATGTCATCCCTACGTAAAATTTATTTGAAAGATTCAACCTCGAGTCAAAATGTGCTGGCTTTAATTCCGGCACTAATTTAAATTTATATGGATGCAATTTGACATTAATGGGCCAAATTTGCTGCAACGTTGATCCAGTAGTCTAGTCGGTCAGGGCGGTTCCGTAGGGCGTGGCGATCATTTATTAGCGAGTAGTGGTATTATTTTTTTTTTATCTTGGGACAGTCCACGAAGGCTGATGCCTAAGTACTAACGTACCGTGGATGTCTTAAGTGTGGTGAGAGGAAGTTTGTTTACACGTGACTTAAATATTTAGGGATTGGGAGGAGGAAAAACTTCTGCGGGCAGCAGGTTCCATAGTCTTGACGCTCTAGGGATGAAGGCACGAAGAAAGCGGGAGGTTTGGGGGCCTCTCTAACTAAACTGTAAAAGGATGCATAAAAGTGTTGAGGAATTATACTGGCTAACTACTCTGAGCAGAAACCGTGAAAATACCTATTGAAGAGCTACAGATCCCCTACAGCTCGACGGTGGAAAGAAGAGGAAGCCTTTCTGTGAGCGTGGGATCATTAATAAAACGATTGGCTCTTCTTTGATTGGAGTCCAGAATGCTAAGTGTTGTAGGGGACGCCATTCCCCAGACATGACAACAATATTCTAAAGAGGGTCTCATTTGGGATATATACAGAGTATACAGATTGGAGGAAAAGAAATACTTTGTGGCTCGAAACAGGAATCCAAGGTTTTTCGAAGCTGCCATCGCTATGGATGTAATGTGCTTGTGCCAGTTGAGTTTTTTCTAAAAAGTAACAACGACAAGATTAAACGACTCTTTATTCTGCAGAACTTGGCCGCTCATATGTAACAGATGCGCATTGACAGACTTTTTCGCGACAGGGAACATGACTGTGTTTTCGAGGCATTAAACTGAACAAGATTCTTGGCGTCCCAATCCAGGATAAGTTTGAGGTCTTGTGAAGAGATATCTGCATTGACCTGCGTTTTTTTTTTCCAAATCAGAATTACATTGGGGCTTAAGAAATTAAATACTAGAGTGGAGGGTACTATCGTCAGCAAAACTATGAATGGGATTTATTGTGGGAGAAGATCGTTAATGTGTAGAAGAAACAGCGTGGGTGCCAGGACTTAGCCCTGGGTAACTCCAGCATTAATTTGGTAGAAGCTGGAAGTATGACCATCTACAGTAACTGACAAGAGCGACGATCTGGGATTTACCAAGAAATTCAAGGGACTTGTTCCAGTTATGTGAGACAAAGGAAAGAAGATTAGATGTGGATCTGTGTTTTTCCAGATACTTTAAGATTTGGGAATTAATGAATTTTTCCATTACTTTGCAAACAACAGAAAGAAAGGTATTGGTCTGGAAAGGTCTATAGTTAGAAGGGAGAGTTTTGCATCCTTCTTTGGGGACAAGTTGCACACGTGTAGTTTTCCAACTCTCCGTATATACATATATGTTTTTTGGCCCGCTGAATCGTTTAGCGGTGGTTCCGAAGCCCAAAAGTGGCCGAGTAAAAAGTTATAGACAAATTATTGCAAAATTATTTTTCTTAAGCAGAAACCGAGGAAATTTGGGCAAATTCAAAGAAATTAAGGTGTTTTCCGATGTATTTTTACTCGCCGCATCTAATGCAACTCTTTTTCTTCTATCAATTTTTTGTTAGAAACATTCTTTCCTAATTTTTTTTATTGGGAAATACCTCAAAATAATACAGTTAGTATGACAAGTGGGTAGTGGTTTTTAAAGTACTTTTTCTCGTTAAATCAAGGGGAGCTAGATTCAAACTACAAATAACCAGGACTAATCTCACTACAATTCGCGACGTGGCCAAGTCAAGGATTTCATTGCGCTTGTGAAAAATATCGGGATAACAAATTGTAATTGTTCAGTTTGATCATTTTATTTTTTTGTTGTATTTCTGATGTATATTGTTTGACTTTATAAAATCTATCCCTTTTATCATTTCTGACACTTTTGAAGACTATAAAATAAATTGATAACCTTGCTTTTTAAAACAAATTTTCTGTTGTAAATCGGGCTGTTAACGTCGTTGTCAAATTAAAATGGTCAGTGCATACCTAAACGGTTACAGATTTTTTTTTAAGTTTACAAAAATAGGAATTTAGCTTTTCTTCCGGCAACAAAGAACGGAGCACTAAAGTACAAACCTACCAATTGTAACATTTTCACCTTTTTTTGAAAGTCTCCGTAAGTAAGAGTGCATATATTATTTTGTATGCTGATGACACTTACTAAAACATATGATTTGGCTCAACTTGACCAGCAAAGTAAGAACGCGCAATGTGAGATCCGGAAGTGGTTTCTTTCGAATGGTCTGAGTATAAATAAAACAAAAACTCAGAAATTGGATTTTTCTCTTAGACCACTGGAGACAATAACGAGCTCTGTTAAGTTCCTGGGTGTGTGTTTGGTCTCGAGATTAACATGGGAAAGACATGCTGAACATCTTGCAAGCGTGTTGAGTAAAAGCATTTTAATTATTCGTAACCTTAACATTGTTACAGAGGAAGTCTTGATGGAGGCTTACTATGGTCACTTTCACTCACACTTTTCGTATGCGATCTTGTGGGACATTCGCCGCATTTGGCTAATGTTTTCGCAGTACAGAGGCGCTGCAAAAGGATAACGGTTGGTTTAAGATTTTGGGATTGTTGTAAAAAGAGTTTTATCTCTCTTGGCATTCTTACATTGTCAACAATTTATATACTGGCCTGCCTTGTGCATGTGAGGAATAACACTGCGAAGTATTTTCATAACTGTGACTACCGCACAGTTACAATACTAGAGGAAAGAATTTTTTGACCGTCTTAGAGAGAAGTTTGCTTGTGTATTTTCTTTGTGAAATTAAAAAACAAACGTGATAATGTCTAAGACTCGAAATTTAAGAAAAGATAGTGTCGTGTTCTTAATTGGACATTATACACCCCAAATTTTCGGTAAAAAATTGCCTTCTAATAAACAAGTTTTGCATGTTTTATTCTTTAACATGCGTGAAGTGAATCCAAGTTTACGTGAAAATGCCGCGCTAACTAATAAAGAAGCTTCTATTTTTTGTAGCAAAGCTCGCTTACCAATACGAAAAGAAAACCACTGTATTAAAAAGTTGGAAAAATTTTACGCCTAGTGGAGAGCGTTACAAAAGTCAGCTAAGAGAACGAGTGAAAGTGCAAAACAAAAGAAACAAATATTTGTGGAAAAGATAAACGATTTGTTTGATATATCCCATGCAAATGCCCATGAACTAATAACAATTGAAGAGGACAATCAATTTTTAATCAATCAACAGCATAAGGTCGTCCGGGGTATCGACTACCAGCCAACTGCTCGAGCAAAAGTCGCTGAAGAAAAACAAAAAAAAATTCGGAGCGAGTTCAACAAAGTCTTCAAGAAAAATATGAACAAATGGAAACAGTGACACAGTTCTTTTGTCGAAATAGAGCGTAAAACAGAAAGAAAACTAGAATTCCGAGAGGAAGTACCGCTACCCTCAAAAGAGCCTGGTCCATCGCAACAAAAAAAAAATTATGGAGCAATTAACATTGTAACTCCAAAAATAGTAGCTGCATTTGATGCCTGTAAGATAAGCGATAGATATGGAGTTCGTATCTTGACGGCATTAGCAGAAGCACTAGGACATGATGTTTCATCTTTATCTATAAGTAGAACAACTCTTCAACGAACTAGACAACATATGCGACAAAAGGCTGCAAAATGTCTTTCTTCCTTCTTTGTCGGGGATGAAGAAAGTAGACAGACTTGCTGTACTAATTACAAGTGGAGAAGTAGAGCAGTTGCTTGGAGTACCTCCTTTGCAGCATTCAACAGGTAAAGAACAATCCTTGGCCGTTTATGAAACTATAGTTGATTGGAATTTGGAAAATAAGATTTTTGGTTTATGCTGCGACACCACAGCCTCGAATCTGGGGTATTTAAATGGCGCAGCTTCAATACTGCAACAACAGTTAAAAAGAGACATTTTATATTTCCCTTGTCGTCATCATATTTTCAAATTAATTTTGCGAAGTGTTTTTGATGTCAAAATGCCCTCTTCATCTGGCCCTGATGTTGATTTATTTAAACGTTTTAGAGAATATTGGCCTAAAATTGATCAGACTAATTTTAAAACTGGTTTTCAAGTCGAAATAATTAAGCAACTTTTGCAGCCTCAAAAATCTGAAATTGTCCATTTTATAAATTCATTCCTAGCAATGCAACGGCCTCGAGATAATTATAGAGTTTTTATTACTTTTCAAATTGTTTTTTGAAAAACAACCAAAGTAACATGTTATCGTCCTGGTGCATTTCATCACGCACGCTGGATGTCTAAAGCCATTTACTGCTTAAAAATATTTTTCTTTAGAGATCAGTTCAAACTAAAACAAAAAGAGAACTTAGCTATTAAGGACATATGTTTGTTTCTCGTAAATATTTATGTAAAAGCCTGGTTTACAGCTCCTTCGGCAAAAAGACCCCATTCCACGACCTCTAATTTTGCCAAGAATTAATAAAATATAAAAACATAGATGATAATATAAAGCTGCTTGGGGTAAAATAAAAAACCATTTGTGGTATTTAAATCCTGAAAATGTTTCCTTATCATTCGTCGATGAAAATATTTCGACTGATGTTAAGAAGGAAATGGTAGAGGCTCTAAACAAGCCAATGTCACATGAAGAGGGCATCAAACGGATAATAGTAAGGGATTTAAATTAAACAGAAAATAAACAAATTAATGACTTTATATCCGTTACCTTAAATTTTTTTTCAAAAAATGAAATTTTCTACCGAATTTTTGGGGAGCGATCCACCAACTTGGAATAAAAAACGAAAGTTACATCAAGTATTGTAAAATTATTACCAATCTCAAAGTAGTAAATGACACACCTGAGAGGCATCAAGCTAATTGATGAGTATAACAAAATTTTGACAAAGGACGAAGAGCAAAAGCAATTTTTACTTCAAGTTGTTAAGGATTATAAAACACGTTTTCCAGATGTTAAAAACGATACAATATTGCAGGTCTTAGAATAGTTGTAAGTAAAATTGTATAGTAGATGTATATTTTAAAATTTGTACATTGTTTTTCAGATATGTTTTTATAAAAAAATCCATTTTACAATTATCATTAAGCAATTATGCATAAATATGACTGTTTTATTAAAGAAATATCTCTTGCTCTAATTTTGATTTAAGGATATCAAAATATTATTTTATAAACATTTCGCCCTTACAAATACAAGATATAATTGCAAAATCAGGAAATAGGTATTAATTTCGTAATTTTACTAGAATTGACGTTGCGTGCTTGCGAGCACCCCTTCCCGTTATCCGATCAAAATAAAATTTTAATGGTGTGTTTTTTTTATCAAATGAAACCTTTTTGAGGGGTGCAGCGCAAATTTTCGAAGGTCGCATAAGTTGGGCAACCCTAATATGTACGTATTTAAGTGTATTGTGTTAGATTTTATATATTTGAGAATCTAATGTTTGTATTTGTAAAATATTTGTCTTTTTTTTGTTCTTCCAAAAATGTATATCGATCATTGGTTCTTTCTTAGGTTATAATGACAAATGATTTTAACCGATATGTGCGAATTTTACTTTAGTTTTAGGTTTTTTATTTCTAAATCTGTATTAATTGTTTTATAAATATAATATTAACTTTTTCGTTTATTCTGTTGTTCCCAAATTGTATTTTGACTCTTTTGACTTATGAAAATACTCTATAGTATGTCCATTTATCAATAAATATTATTATTATTACTACTATTATTATTATTAAAGTATTTATTTTAAATACAGCGCAAAATTAAATCAGTTTATTCCAAAAAAATACTTTATTATATCGCATTTAACAGGATCCACACAAAAACATGGTTAAAAAGAAATTTAAACAATCAAGGTTAATATTGGAACTCTGCTAAACAATAAAAGACATATAAAATAAATACTTAAGAGATATATTTCATATAAATATAAATATTGTAAATCAGTATTTAGCACAATAACCCAACTACCATTCAAGAAACATCACACAGTTATTTGGAGAAACTTCACTTCCGACTTTGATTCATTCTTACTTTTAATTGTGTTTAAATCTAAATAAACAAAAATGTAGGATAGGATTAAAAAATTTTACCAAATATAAAATTGGTAAGAAACGTTAAGACTGATCTGTGTTATCGGTATTTCATTAGTGCGAGTGTTCGGAAAAAAATAAAGCTTTGTGGAAAAATTGCGAGACAGCAAATACTGATAATTTAAATATATTTTGAGGGCTTCAGTGAACTTTAACTCCATTTTTAAACAGCAATATTTTAATATATTTTTTTTTTACTTATTTGTTACACCATAATAAAACACATAGAGTTTGAAAAATTTAAATTTTCACTCATATTATCACAAAATAAAATAATTTCTTTATTTCCCATATAAAATATACTAAAGTAATATGGCGGACTAACATGAAAGAGAGTAAGAAAGAATACACTGAAAAGAGATTTTTGTTGACGGTCCCCTCCTTCAATAAGCAATGTTACCAGATGTTTTCTAATAATTTGTCATTATTAAAGGGCTTTTTTTCTTTTCGTTTCACGGGAATGAACTTGTTAAAAAACCGTATTTAATTCTTTTAGTTAGTATACATTAGCGTTTACATAATCAAAAATTGAACATCGACATTAAAAACATATTTGATTTACATCAAATATTGAATAAAAACGACGAAGAGTTTGTTATTTAGCTTCAGACGAAGAAATTAACTAAAAAAGAGTTAAAATGCAAAAAAATGCAGAAATTTGTGCAAAATTTATAAGAAGTCAATATTGGGAAGAATGTTTATGTGTATTAAATGAAAAAAAATGTATAGCATTACTATTAGAATTTTTTTTCAAAAATGCATGTCACCTTGAGAATGGTATTGATGATAATGTGGTTGTGGGCGACAGGTTTAAGGGTAGGAGGTACGGCAGAGTGCGTTGGAGTTCCCAAGAAGACCATTTTACAAGTTTATCATTTCATCCATGAAACTTATTAAAAGTGGAGATTTTTTATTGGGAAGATATATTTAATTTAAATAGTATTTATAAATAATAATTTGTATAAATTATTTCAGGTGGCCCTGGATCAGTTGTCCAAATTGACGAGTCAGTGGTGGCAAGAAGAAAATATAACAGAGGGAGATTTGTAAAAGAGAGGTTATTGGCATGTATGATATAAATAATAAATTTCTTGAAAATCGCTCTTCTACAACTCTTGACTCTGTTATACAAAAGCGTGTCAGGAACGGAAGAGAGGTGTGGACAGATAGTTCGAAGGGATATAATCTCTTAAATATGGGGTATGTACAAAAAACCGTTTAACAAATTTTGTTGATCCGTCGACAGGGGTTTGAACAAACCATAAAGAAGGGTACTGGTCTACTCTTAAGCAGTATTTAAGACGCTTAGGGGTAATGTCCAGTCCCTTTTTAGAGGAATACATTGATCAATTTCTCGGGGAGAAGTGTTATGGCAGAAGTGCACCATTAAAAAAGCATAATCTGCTATTACACATTTCCGAGAGATATTGATTATGTCTACATTTATATTTGAGAAATTATAGTATAGTATAAATGAGTTTTAATGAATTATAATTTTTTGTTTATGTATTTACCTAATGATATTATTGGAATTGTATAATTAGTTAAATTTGTTCTTTGTATATAGGTAATAATCATTTTTTTTTTGTTGTAAATATAACACATATTTTATAATTTTTAATTTCATTTTTCTCCGCAAAAATGCATTTTTTCGGTTTTTTTCTATTGAAATCTACCAAACAAAATGTAATTTTTTTATCTGTAATATTCATTTTTTTCAAATCGAATGGAGCTAAACGACACCGGACCCTATTTTAAGTTATACAAAGAGGATTACAAAGGCAGGACAAACAAAAAAGTTTTATATTTCCATAAAGTTCTTTCGAGACCCATCTAATCTAAGGTTTACTTACCATTACTTAAGAACAAAGCTAGCCGCTGTACTAAGTTGTATAGTTTTCTATAAAAAAAATGTGAGTACATAACACAGTTTGATATAAATTAATCTAGTTACCTGAGATTATCTTAAATTACTTACTTAACTATACTACAGAATAATAATATTACGAAATTTAGTTCATAAAATTTTAGATAGATAACTTTCAAAACGTTCAAGCGTTTTAAATGATAAACAAAAAAAAACTCCATTCTTTGCTAATTTTAATGGTCGCAGTTATAAAGTTTTATCAGAGGAAAATCAGTGAAAGAACTTACAGATGATGTTATTTATACTGGGCGTTTTTTAGTATGGTTCCAATGTTGTTATCTTAGAAATCGTCTAAACTGAGCCTGTTTCTATTAAGAAAATATACATTTTCAATAGGTATTTTGGAATGTAATAAGCGTTGTCAAATTTCTAAGATTTGGGGACATTAAGGGGGGAGATTCCTTTAGAATTTAGAAAAATCGATTTTTTTCATATTCTAAATATATATTATGTTAAAAATATACTGTAAAAAGAAAAAAGTTAAATATTACATATTTATGGAGATATTGTTAAAAACGTCAGCTTCCGCATACAGTCACTTATCAGGTAGTCAGTCAGAGTGCTTGGGTCGGAGGAATGTTTCTTTCACAATAGGTTTGTATTTTGTTTTGTCCCATAAATTTTGGGAAGGCTGATTTCTATGATCCCATGTATATGTATTTTTTGTATATGTATTTATATAGCTATACAGTGGGTAACTGCAGGTATACAAAGCGAAAATAATAGTTATATTGTAACGAATCTTTAAACCTGATTATCTTGAAACCGCCTTTTTAAAAACTGCTCGTGCTGTAACTGAAAAAGTTATTGACCGATTAGAATGAAATTTTCAGGGGTTTCTCTTTATAGGACTATTGGAAGGAGGTAATTGTTGAAAAAATGGTCGAAAATTTGGACCTTTGATTAAACAGCCGATGTAAATTTTAATTTAACTTTTTTATTATTTTATAGGTTTATCCTTTCTTTTAACATGTCAGTAACTAAACAAAAAAAACCTGTTGTATTTCAGATAAATAAAAAAATTGACAGCTGCAGCAGATGCCTCAGAGCAGACGCTTGAAGACATATTCTGCACGGCCGCCATTTTGTAAACAAAAATTGCATATTTATTGCCCTTCAACAATCTAACAAAAAAATGTTAAAGTTAATAAATGATCCAATTATTTTATCACATTAAAAAAATAATTAAAATTGGTTAATTTTAACCTGCCTAGAGGTATCTCCCCCCTTAAAAAATATATAACTTAGAAAAACATTTTTACGCAACGAACGCAAGGACTAGAATTAACGCAACGCCAGTTTGTAGGCAGGGTGATTGGTATAGTGATCTGTTTGTCTTTATTTTGGAAAAACGTAAACAAATTGCCAGATCTCTAAAATCAAAATCAGGAAATTATCTTGAAAATGTAATAAACCTATTCAAAAATATTGGTTTTTGTGTTAATATAGGCAACATCGATTTAAATATAAACATTTATTGATATGAAGTTCCAAGATCACCGGCAACAAGGTTGATTTGGACAGCTGCTGTATTCGTTTAATAAAAAATTATATTAAATCAGGTGTTGTACGGCACTTTGATGTTATTTTATCTCTTTCTAGTAGGTTTTATTATTCAATAACACGTTTTGTAAACTGACTTGATCAACAGCAATCGAATTAAGCATCTAAAGTAAATGACACCTGTCTGTCACTTCAGATAATAAATAAAAATAGTTTTGTGGCTTTAAAAATATTTCTTAATAAAAAAGAATCATCGATTTATAAAAATGTGATTTATGGTGCAATGCCATAAACATTGAAAAAGTTATTATTTCCGGGGTGATGTTATCCAGTTTGTTTAATCAATGCAGTGGTTTTACTGCACCGGCAACATTGAATATATTAATGCCAAACAAGCTTTGTTTACCTTATTTCTATCCAAGGATTCGTTGTTTTAACGTTATTATTATATATTTTTTGCTACAAAACAGCCTTTTTCACCAACTTTCATGTATAAAACCTGAGTTGAAAAAATAACTATTTTTTTTATAAGAATGAGTAAAAGAAAGATGAAGGTCCCATTGCATGTTGTAAAAAATTACCTTTTTTTGTTTATTGTATTAGGTATTAAATAAAATACATGGTTGTGTTCAGAACTCAAAAATGTATATGTGTTAATGTCTTTTAAGATACCTACACTTTATATAAAAAAGATAAAAAAATTAATTTTTACCCAAAAAATGTTTGGCATTTAACGGCCAAGTTTTGACGATTTTAACCAATGTTCCAACACTTTAATATGTAAGAAAAATTATTTAAAAACATTACTATCGGTCCTTAAAAATTATCTCTTGTTTAACCAATGACGTAGCTGTGACGGTGTCCCAGATAAAAAAATATTGGAATTACTTAAAATAATCGTTCGGTATAAATGTGTTTATAAATCTTTAAATAGTTTAATATAAAACAATTTATTTATAAACGGATAACCAGGGTAAATTATTTAAATTGTCAAAAGTGAAGTATTCTATTGCATCATTCATCAAGAAAATTCATAAATAACGTAACAAAAAAGTCTAAAAAAAGATTAATGTCTCTTAAAAATTAAACATGACTTAGTCTTCATCCTCGGGTAGGTCTTCATCTGTAGTATACTCAGATTCCTGATCTGCTTTCTCAACCGGATTTTCCTCTTCAGAGTCTTCGAATTCCCACTGAGGATGTGCCGTTATTTCTGCCGGCGCTTCTTTGACATCTAATTTGAAGTCTTTCTGCTGATCGAAACCAATATAAGAGTCTGACCTAAGGCACACTGTAAAGGAGTAGACTCCTGGCCAGATGGGTGCGGTGAACTAGAATGACACAATATATTTTAAAAATATTTTTAATCTAAGGTGCCGTTAACCGGCACTGCGAGAAAGTAGTCAATACATAACATGTTCATTTAGGCGCTTCATCTATACTTCAATACTTATAGAATTAACATTGTTTTAAAGAGACATCATAGGATGAAAAATTTACACGGTGACCAGCATGAGTTGGTTACATGGGGAAAACTAGACTAGCAAAATTTAATTGTAATACAAGATGATGGGCAGAAAAAAACTAATTCTGGTAGCGCCTAATTTAAAGTAAAATTTTATGTAAAAATGTGGCTTTATAAAGTACATATTTCAGAAATCAAAATTGTTAAAATGAAAAAATTTAAAACCATAAAATATATTACATGTTTACAACTATTTTAAGTTTTTAATATAAAACATGGTTATTGGAAAAATCTGCTTCAGAAAAAAAAATTATGTCCTTCCAATTTTCTTATTTTATAAATTAACCTTTGATATTTTTTGACACCCTGCTGATTTATTCAAGACGGCAAAAATATTTGCAAATGAGTACGATCGCTTTAAGTGTTAAGAGCATTCCCGCTTAACACCTAAGTTCCAAGTACAGGATGTTGGGTGTAACTATGGTAAAATCGAAATTTGAAAATTCTCGCTCGCTCAAGAGATATGGGGGAAAATCGGAAAATTGTCAACTTCAGAACAACCCTATATCTTTTTAGTTAAAAGAGATACAGAAAAATGTTTTATACAGAAGGGTTTTTATAATGATTGTTGAAAAATCTGCCGTTATTATAATAAGTATACGGGTTCGGATAAAAAAGTTATTGGATCTAACCTATTTTTTTTTTAATGGAATACCCTATTTATTTTAATCTAAAAGATAGCATATTAAATTGTCTTTTTAAAAATATAATACACCATAATTAATAATGTTTTTTTATGCGATTTATTTAAACTGTACTTCTTTAGACCACAGTTGGCTATGAAACAAAAGATAATATCCTAGAAACAACACTATGTTGACATTCTAACTGGAAACATAACACAATATATTTAAACATACAAACAGTAGAATAAATAGTTGGCACAAAAAAGTAAATTAAAAACTATGGAAACTTTGAAACGATTCAGATTGTTTTTAATGCACTCTTGACATCTTTTTCGAGCGGATTTTAAGGCATTCATGATATGTAATGGTTTTATTTCTGCATAGGACTCATAAATTTTTTGATCAAGTTGTTTTTTGGTTAAGATTACTTCTTTATATTTTTTTTCCAACATTCCCCAAAGAAAATATCTAGAGGTGTTAAATCCGGAGATTGTGGTGGCCACCTTCTAGTGAGTATTTGAATACTCTCTTATTCGAAGATCGTTATGAGTGGAAGGAGGCGCCATCTTGTTGAAAGTAAATCCCTATAACTTAATTTAACGGAACATTAAAAAAAAACAAAAGGCTTGGTTGGAGTATGTATAGATATCTATCTGTATTTAAATATCCTTTAAAAGAGCGATACACCAGTTTATTAAAAAAAAAACTTACATTTACCCCAAGTCGACCTGGTTGACGAACAGGTCGTACCATATGGGAATTTGTGAAATTACAATGTCTTTCATTATGTCGTTTAAAAATACCGCAACTTGTTATTACACATTCACCTGCCCAACTAATTTTTGTATGTTTTTTAATTATGTTCCAGTCGTCGAAATATGTCCTTAAATGCTTGCCGTCTTTCCCGATAGCGGACAAAATATAAATTTTGCGCCATTTCTTCGTTTTTTTTTCACTTTCAATATAAACTGGTATCATCAAAATTTTTAAAATTTTAATAAGTTATTTTCACAAATTAATATGTAAAAATGAAATTGACGTTAAATGTCAATAACAACTAGAATGTCAATATATTTTCGTTTTATAGCCTACTGTGGTTTAAAGTAATAAAGTTTCCATAAATCACATAGAAAACCAATATTATTAATGTTGTGTTATATCTTTGAAAAGAGAGTTTAATATGCCATCTTTTTAGATTAACATATACAGAGTGTTCCATCTAAAAAAATGAGCTTAGGTCCGATAACTTTTTACCTGACTTCTTATACTTGTTTTGAAAACGGCAGATTATTCAACAATCATTATAAAGAAACTTTTGTATAAAACATTTTGCTGTATCTCTTTCAACTAAGAAAAAAGGGTCATTCTGAAATTGATTTTTTTTTATTTCTTAAGCGAGCGAAAATTTTCAAATTTTAATTTTAACATTTTAAGTTTGACCCAAAAAGTGCACATGACGCCTATATTACTTTTTTGAGAGCACAAACAAATACGGCGATACCCTATAAGTGTCGAAAATGGAGCACACTGTACAAGGTTCATAAAACTGGAGCATTTTTTAAATATTTCAAATTACATTTCAAAAAATACGGCAAAACAAAAAAAATATTGGATTTCATGGTTTTCAATACTTTTCCTTGATATGTAAAACTCTTTTTACAAAATTAATTTATACTGGATGAGTACTCGTGTTATGATTCGCAAAAAGTCAAATTCTTTCCGTTTAAACGAAAATAAAGTTACACTTTCTGGGTTTTTTTAATTGGCATTTTATTCTAAACAGCTGAAAAAACAAGCTTAACAATTTTTAAGTATAGGTTAAACACATATATGTATATCTTACCTTAAGGTGGACTACCTCTTTATCCACCAAACTTGTCACGTGATAAGGTGCAGTAAGTAACGTTCTCGATTTCCTATCACAGATGTACGTCCACCAGTATTCCTGCTTCTCATGAGGGAAGTAAGAACAATGTACCGGATGAGACGATTTTGATTTTCCTTCTAATGACTTTTCTCGCTCGTGGATTTTGCGGAATTTCTCCCACTCCTATAAAGGAATTATCATTGTTAACAAATTTTAATAATTACATAAACATTAATATTGCAATAATACAGGGTGTAAAAAGTATGATGCTCACGATTTTAATGGGCGATAGTAGAGCTTAAAACAAGTCAAAAAGTTTATACGACATATGGGTCAAAACAGGACAGATTTTTGTATAAATGATATCAAAGTTAGGAACTTTGGAAGCAATTATTTCTGAAAACCTTAACAATTGAAAACTTTTGTCTTAATCGCTTATCAGTATATTTATTTGCTAATAAAATAAACTTAGTTTTAAATGTTTCAATCCACAAATAAAAAAAATAATTATTTTTCCAGTTAAAAATTAAAAAAAAAGGCAACAGAGCTACCTACAGGGATTTGTGCAAACGAGAAATCTTATTATTTAAGCAAAATAAAAAAGTGCTGTTTTAAAACATAATAATTTGTGTTCTTAAAATGGATATTAAGCCTAATTTTGTGGTACGTACAATATTTTTTTATTTACAAATAAAAATCCAACAATAATTTATTGTTTCTTACATAAATTTAACTCCAAATTAAATATCTAAACAAATTGCAAGAAGTAATTTTTATTATTTGTATGTAAATAAACATCTCTTTAAAAAAGTGTAAATATGTAAAACATCGTAAAAAACGTTCGACTCGCTACGCTGAAGCGAAAGCGGTGTTGCCAAATTTCTTAAACTTTAAAAAGCCATACTTTAAAAACGATTAACTTTTGAGACATGTTTTTGGCTTTTTAGACTTTTTTGAGCTCCACTATCGTTCATTAAAATCGTGAGCATCATACTTTTTACACCATGTATATTAAGGTTATATAAAAGAAAAGCCAACGCTTACCAAACCTTTAGTGGTTTCTAGGTGTTTTTCACTATGGTAACATTTTGCCGCTTAGACAGACATTGTTAATTAATACAATTGTATTTTTTTTAAAGTTATATTAAAGCATATTAACACAGTTTACGGTATGTCGAAGAGTAGGATATCAGAGTAAGTTCAATTTAAGCGGCCTGTTTATTAATAGGTGTGTAAAACAGTTTTTTTTAATATTAATATAAATTCTTTTTAATTTTACGCAAATTATAGTGTTTATTTTAAATGTATTAGTTTTTAAATGTGTTAGAGTTTACCAAATTAAATTGGTATTATACAGGGTCAGTTACAACTAAATCGGAAAAAATCGCCAATAATGAAATACTTTAAAAGATGTTGGAATAAAATGTTATTGGGACATATTTTGATTTTCAATCCAATTACTCAGGAAATATTATATCTTAATATTTACTTAAAACGAAGTTAAAAATTACTTTAAATCTGTAAAAACTGACAGCAACAGTGCTTTTTTCCATTATCCATTTTGGATACAATTTGAAGACATATTTTGTAAAATTTACTGCAGAATGGCTTAAAAATTATTTTTAATTTGTTAAAACTGATTCTAGTCCTAATCTAAATAATATTCCAACAGTCCTATTGCAAAATTTTCAGGAATTTTAAGGCTGAGAGAAATGAGAAAAGTATAAACTAATAATAATGGAAAAAGAGGGTAAATATGATTACTCTAATTATAAACAGACTTAATAAATCCCAAGTGTAATTCATGCTAAATCATGGAACAAATTATCAACCCAAAGTTAATTACGATTATATTTTTAGGTCAATTAAGAAACAGAAATAAAAATATTGGTTATCTAAAGGATCTACCATAAGTTTCTAAAAAAATACCTGTCCAAATTAAAATGACCTAAATGTAATTATATTCATCAAGACAAAAACAAACAAGAATGCAAAAATATGTTGAAATTAAATATTCTTTACATACCTGATCATCATCTTCCGGATTAGATTTCTGTGTAGCACTTTCATCACCTGAAGATTTGTCATCTTTCTCATTCGTGTCAGCATCGCTTTCATCAGCTGAGTCATCCGAATCCTCCTCTGGTCTTGGTTTTCTTTCTTCTTTGGGTTTCTGCTTTCGTTCTACTGACATACTAGGAGAATCTTCTGCTTTTGCCTTTACTATATTACTACTTGGTTTACTGCTAGGTTTGGTAGACTTTTTGGTCTTCTTTCCACCACCTGAAGAGAAAGATATATCTCTAATCTGTTAAACTCGAACCATATCACTCGTTATAACTAATTAAAATCCTTATGCATTAAATTGGGTGTGAACTCTGTAACTTTTTTTAAATTTTTTTAGAGACTTACAATCAAACTGTGCATTAAAATTTAGTTATCTGAGATAGAAGATTCCAGAGGCACTTTTGTCCAGAACTCAATTTCATATTTTGGAAACATAACATTAAACTAGCATTTTAAATTTGTTTGCATTTTAAATGTTATTTTATGCAGGCAAACTCATCTGAAATTTAAACAGGTGGATTTAGAGAAGAATAGAAACTTTACACATAACGTAAAATCGAAGTGAGATTATTAGTGCAGGATTGAAGGTTTGGCATCAGCCACATTTGACCCTACATTCGGCCTTTACCAAAAAATAGTCGAAAGCCGAAGTTTTGTATCCAAGCGCCAAGAAACCAATAAAAATCCGTTATTATTACGATTCATTCGTGCGAAGGAAAAGCTGCGTGATAGATAGACGTCTTAGTTCAAATCGATACACTTTTTGCAGATTTACTTTCTATGAACGTCCGCTAAATTGGGCTAATATTAAAATAGTGTTTGACTGTAATACAATAAAAACAATTTTTACAAATTGTTTTACTGAACACAAAATATTTTTGAGGTTCCTAAATTAAAGTCTCATACAGTCTCATTCATTTTGATGATATAAGCCATATTATTATAATGACTAATATATTTTTATAACTTCTTCTTCTTAATGTGCCATACTCTATTCAGAATGTAGGCGCCCTCTCGCACATATCTGTGTTGCGTACCAACTGCTTTTACACAGTATGCGGGACCACCGGCTTAACATGCCTTCCGAAGAACATGTTAAAGAATTTACTAGGTAGAAATACTACACAGTGGTTTGTCATTGCCTTCTGTGAGGTGGCGAGCTATAAAAAAAGTCCAATGGACAATGTGGATTCGAACCAGGGTCTTCACAGTGCAGCATTTTGTTTTTATTTGGAGTTAGTCAATTTTAAAAATGGCTGAATTTTACATATATAATAGCTTACTACACAAGAATACACGCAGCAGTGATCCGATGCTCAAATAGTGGTGGGGAGAGTAGCATCAAAACCACCCACGCGTTAAAAATTCCGCCCTAATCAAGTTACAGGATCAAGTTTCCAACTCTTAGGGTTATTTCATTATATTTTAAAGTGATAAAAAATCGTAGTCAGCTGTTGAAATAGTTGTGGATTATGTGCCCGCTGCCTTAATAAACATTGACGTTTATCATTTAAAATTTAATAATAGTATCAAAGTGCAAATTTGCATACTTATATAATAATGTTTGTTTTGTAATTAATGAAAATCTTAAAATTACTAATTTTCCGCACCCCACGACCGATTTTTACAGAAGAGCTATGTATGTAAAACGTGTTTACTTTTGGAAGATAAAATCCAACGACGAAACGCTAGTCGTAATACGTTAGTTTGACATGTTAATAGGACTTTTAGGGTTATCACAACACAAGAAAAATATATTTTAAATAATACGTCTTGTTTCCAAAAACTGAAATTAAAAATATATATGTATAGAGACTCAACCAAAGTAAGTTTAAGTTTTTTTTTTCTTAATGTATCCATTTCAAATTTATAGCCACCTGTCCCATGGAAAGTAATGTACTAGCAAGTAAAACTGTAAAAAAAAATCTAAATCAAATATTTATTTGCGGTTTTGTTTGGTTTATTTTCTACCTTGACTTTTTAATTTTAATAAGCAACGCTCATACCACGTTGATATACCAGTTCCGTCTGATTACTGAAGTCAAGCGACATAGGGCACGGTTAGTACTTGGATGGGTGACCGCTTGGGAACACCGTGTGCCGTTGCTTTTTGCCTTTTTTGTTTTTGTTTTTTACCAGCTCTATTAATTTTTTGAGAATATCTTTAAATTTGGAGTGGTAGTCTGGTAGTGGTCTGACGTGAAATCCCAAAACGGTTCATTCAAATTGTCACTTCTCGAATTGTACAAAGTGTCAGGCCTTGTTTAAGCTACAAACCCTTGTAAAAAAGTCTACCTTCATCGTTCAGAAACATTGATCGTAGTGTAAAGTTTCGTTATTAAATTGTCTACAAGATAAAATTGGTTAGAAATCACAAAATGTATTTATTTATTCCACATGTACATCACAGGCTAGAAGCCCAAATAGTACTAAGGCAATATTATAACAAGCACAGTAAAAGACATACATATATAGACTCTAGTATACCAACAGAAGTATATAGAACAACAATAAAGAACATTCAGTCGACCCAATCACCCCGTCATTATGATAACGACAGTAGCTAAAGACCCTGTGCAGGCAAAAAAGCGGTAGCAAGAACTGGCGCGATTTTCTTTTTAAATGCATAAGGGGTACAACAGTAATCGATGTTGCAGGGTAAGTATCTATTAAATAAGGTCATGAAGCGGTTTAGCACCTCATTTTTGCCTATATCAGTTCGGCTAAAACTTACAGAAAAACTTTGTAATTGTCTGGTGGGGCGAGATGGAACCTTGAAATTTATTAAGGCGAGTAAGTCTGCACAATCGATATAATTAGTAAGGATTTTTTGGCCAAAGGATAGGGGAAGGGCAATTCTGCGCTCTTCAAGTGTTTGTAATCCCAACAAATTTAAGCGTTCAGTGTGGTTTAATGTGGTGCGGTCGATATTTAGCTTCAGCAGAAGGAAGTTTACAAATTTTATCTGGACTCTTTCTATCCCTGAGATATGGATTCTGTAGTATGGGGACCAGATAGTGCAGCAGTAATCCAGAAGACTCCGGACCAACGCAAAGTACAATATTTTCAGGGCCTCGACACTTTTAAAATCTGAACACTGTCTCCTGATAAATCCCGCCATCCGGAACGCCCTAGAAATTACCCAGTCAATATGATGCACAAATCGAAGTTCACTATCAAATAAAACCCCAAGGTCATTAACGACTAATACTCGCTCGAGTTGGGAGCTTCCGAGATAGTAGGATGCTAGGTGCGGCGTTTTTTTCCGGGAAAAAGTAATTACCCTGCACTTGGTCGTATTCAAATGTAAGTTATTAATGGTTGCCCAGGAATTCAAGTTCGAGATATTATTTTGCAGAATTTGACAGTCATTAGAGTTGTTAATTGTACGAAAAATTTTGAGGTCGCCTGCAAAAAAAAGAAAATTGCACTGTTCGAAGATAGAACTTAGGTCGTTAATAAATATGAGAAACAGAATTGGCCCTAGATGGGATCCTTGTGGGACACCAGAAAGTACATTAACTTCCTCAGATATTTCATTGCCTATTCTAACAACCTGTGTACGATTCTGAAGATAGCTCTTAAACCAGCCTAGCAGTGGATCACCTATTCCATAAGCCTCCAACTTACATATTAAGATATGCTGGTCCACTTGGTCAAAAGCCTTTCGAAAGTCAAAGTATACTGCGTCGACCTGCAAACCGGCATCTAGAGCAGATGAGAGGGTATTTGAAAACATGCACAAATTCGTCTCGCAGGATCTACGGGGGAAGAAACCATGTTGAAATGTAGTAATGGTATTTTTAAAAGTATTAAATAAAACATCAGTAACAATCTTCTCAAAAACTTTTGCAACACAATTCAACTTTGAAATTGCTCGATGGTTGGATACCTCAGCACGATTGCCACTCTTGAAACGGGGTGTGATATATGCCGCTTTCCATAAAGATGGGACAGTACTGGTTTTTAGTGAGAGACTATAAATATAGGAGAGAGGTACAGATAGCGTAGGGCTGCAATTATAAAGAAAAACTGGTGGTACTAAGTCAGGTCCAGCCCCTTTGCTGGTGTCTAAACTAATTAACTGGTTAAACACGATATTGCTATCAAAGTAAATGCTGGAAAGATTGATATCAGTGCTAGTAGGTAAGTGTGCACTAAAATTAGCCTGTGCATCATGCCGAATGTAGACAGAACTAAAGAACTCTGCAAATAACTGAACTGTTTCTTTGGGACATGTTGAGACTCGGTCATTGTATCTCATCTCAGTGGGATAACCATTAGTATCACGTTTAGCACGAATGTAAGACCAGAGAGATCTGACATTTTCCAAAACTCTATACTGAGCAGTGTTCAGGAATATTCCATAGTCTGTGTTAATTGATGCCTTAGAATCACTTCTTAAACGCCTATAGCAGTCTTTGTCGGTTTCCGATTTGCTGTGTTTATATTTGTTAAAAGCCCTATTTTTAGAAATTAAGGTAATTGTTTGTTAGAAAAATAAGAGGGGTATTTTAATGATGTTGCGGGACACTTCGGCACATATAATTCAATACCAATATAGAGAATTGAGTAAAACAGTTCGACCACCCTCTCAACATCCCGACCACAAGTGTGCAGCACACTCCAATCTACATTTTCAAAGTAATCATTTAAGGAATCGTAGTCGGCTTGGAAATAGTTTCGTTTATCCTGTCTGTCGACATCGGCACTAATTAGTGAAGTTGAGGGGGCATCAAGACAAATCGCCATCTCCAATGGCGGGTGATGTGCGTCGACTTTGCTTAGAGGCGTATTACACTTAGAAACATAGATATTTAGACAATTAGAAAATACAAGATCTAACACATTATTATTAAAATTAGTAATATTATTGAGCTGTACGAGATCATAAAAACAGGTGGATTCATGTAGAATAATTTCACATTCATTATTTGAGACTAAGATATTATTGGGGTCGTTATTTAGTAGGTGAAGATAGTCTATGTCACCACCAATATTACTACCTTCACAATCTACGGAAGCGAAAGAACGAGTGTAATTTGGCAGGTTATAATCGCCAATTAAGATTATTTTTGACTTTGGAAAGTTATCGCATATTAGAGCCACACTGGTTAAATGATTCTCGTATACATCTAAAGGAGAGTTCGGTGAAATATAAACAGCACAAAATACATAAAAGGTTTCCCTAAAGGTTACATCAACACACAGTTCCTGAGCTGTACTGACAGGTATAACACATTGCGTAGAACTTAAAGTAGTATTCACAGCAATCAGCACCCCTCCGCCTCACGATTTACCACTACTTGCGGAATCTCTGTCCGTTCTGTATACCACGTAGTTATCCGGGAACACTTCTCTGTCAGTAATCCCGTCATGAAGCCAAGTCTCGGTCAAAACAAAAACATCATAATTTGAATTAAGTACTTCATTATAGAATCCAGTGGTCTTGGTTCGAAGTCCCCTTATGTTCTGATATAAGTATTACGACTGCTACAAAATAGCAATAAACAAAAAAGCTATAAAACGTAGTTTTTTGCATATGTTGTATGAAATCTCTACAGACCATCTATGGACCGTAGGGATTTCTATTCAAAATCTTGAAGAGGGAAGAAAGGTGATCTACGCAGGTAACTCAAACCAGTTTGGTTAATTTAATAACTCGATTAATATGATGAAAGAGAATTCAAAATAGATTTTACTAGTAACATACAATATATGGCAAGATATTGTTTTGAGAAAATTAGGTATTATCAAAGACAATTGTAGTTACCACTATAGACACACAGAACAATGTAAAATTTTTGGTAATAGGTTTGGACGCTCGCTTGCTGAGATTCCTCGAGCGAGCGTCCATCGAGAGAATATACTCGCACACGCTGCTGTATAAACGAACACTGTTGCCAAACCAATAAAAGAAGTAACAGAAGTTAGAAATTATTTCTGTCGAAAATAGACTTCGAATTTATATTTGTTTTACTTATCCTAATCTTATTTTTTTATTAAATAATAAAATTTTAAATATTTAAACTTGTACTGTGGGAAATTATTTCCTAAAATATATTTATACCTAGTATAAGAATACACGTTGGTAAACATGATTTTAAATTTTTACAAATTCTATTTTTTTATTTTAAGACATCCCTACATAACAAGAAATGTTTGTATAGGCACACTTTAATTTTTTTTATAAATAAAATCCAAATAAACGCATGTATTTTTAAGTTTATTGCTATTTGCAAATAAAGTAAGAATTATTAATTAAAGTGTGGCCATCAAAGAAGCAAAAAACAGCTAGTTTTTTGGAGTTTAATAAAAAAAAAACGTTTTTGTTTAATTCATGGCATATCGTATTGCCATTTGTGCGTTGTGATTTGTGTGTGTTTTTCCTGTGGTAATTAAAATTTGTATTTTTGTTAAAATGTCGGGAAATCTATGTCAATATTATGACTGCCAAGTGAGTCGAAGAGCAGATAAAGTAAGGCTTTTTCGTTTTCCCTACTAGAATAGTACACTAATGTAAGCAATTGATTATTAACTGTGGTAAGTATTTATCTATGTATATTAAAATTATTTAGACTAATAAATACCTTATAATTATATGATCGACACCTAAAATTTAATCGGTGTTTAAAGTAACCTTTTGATAATTATTAATTCATATATTTGATATTTAAAAGAGTGACCGCAAACATCGCTTAAAAACTGTCTGTTTTTTCACATTTATTCATATAGAAAGAGCAGTACTTTTCGTTTTTTGCAAATTTTTATATATCACTTCTATTTAGGGGTTGAAAAGATGCCAAATCTAAAAAATTGCAAAAACACAGTGGTATTAAAAGTTATTCTTACTGCAATTTTTGTTTCAAATGGTCCTTGAAAAAATGAAATAATACATTTCCATCCCTGCGAAGGTTGTAAATCAACCCCCATGAACTATGTGGGGGTACAATCATCCCCTAAAATATATAAAATCATGTACAACTTTAAAAATTGCAAAAAATCAGATTTTTTGGACATGTCTAATAAAAATAAATGTATTTGATAGTCAACCACCCTTTTCTAAGGGTAAAACTACCCTTATCAGTGAGAAAAAATAAATGAAATCCTAGCTTTTACAAAAAAAGTCTTAGCTTCGTATTTTTTATCCAAGTATAAAAAGCAGGTGTACCTAGATTTTTTGAGATCACTTTTAACCAAAACCATCCCTGCAAGGGGGTAAATTCATCCCCTAAAATTAAGAAAATTCATGTAATATTTGAGATATCCTAAAACATCCAAATATTTTTTTAAATATTTTAAAAGTTTTATATGATTTTATACATTTAAGGGGATGAATTTATTAAGAAGGCCTACTTTATACATCTGGGATGAAAAATATGAGGCCAAAACGCTTCTTGCATAAGCTAACATTTTATTCAATTTTTCTGATAATGCGGGTTTTTTTGCCCTTAATTTTAGGAGTGGTTTATTATCAAAACTCACTCTAAACTGTCCATCATATTTGAGATATCCTAAAACATGTAAATAATTTTTTTTTACAATTTTAAGTTGTATATTATTTTCTACATTTTAGGGGATAAATATACCTCCTTGCAGGGGTGGTTTTGGTTAAAAGTAAACTAGAAAAATCTAGTTATACCTGGTTTATATACTTGGATCAAAAAAATACCAACTACGACTTTTCTTGAAAAAGCTAGTATTTTATTGAATTTTTCCTATTGATAAGGTTAGTTCCACCCTTAGAATAGGGTAGTTGATTATCATAAACATTTATTTCTTATTAGACATGTCCTAAAAAATCCGATGTTTTGCAATTTTTGAAGTTGTATGCGATTTTATAAATTTTAGGGGATGGTTGCACCCACACATAGTTTATGGGGGTTGGTTGGTTGAAACAAAAATCGCAGTGAGATAAAACTTTTAATACCACTTCAATTTTCGAAATTCTTCAGATTTGGCGATTTTCCAACCCCTAAGTGGGGTGATTTTTTAAAATTTGCAAAGAACGAAAAGCAATGCTCATCTAAATTTTTTGCGACGAGTAATTTAGTATAAAATTCATATTTGCATGTTTTTTACCTCTCTGTAAATTGTGAAAAAAAAACAGGCAGTTGTTGCGGTTACTCCTTATGATTACAAGCAAGGTTCCATATTTATTTTTAGGACTGAAATAAATTAAAAAAAAAAGTTCCGGGGGGATTGGAAGCCACTTACACTGGGAAATATGGGTAACAATTTAGGTCGCGCGTTAATTTTAATTGGATAGTAATTTTTTCTTATTCAAGTATATTTTATATTCCTGTGAAAGGTAACCGGGGCGGGATTCGAATACTCCATGTTTGTACTGCAAAATCCAGTTTGAATTGAAATCGTATCTGCTCCCTTTCTTGAGATTTACAAAAAAATCTTTTAAATGTTATATAAAATTTTTTATTTATTTTGAAAATAAAAATTCTTTAATTTAAGTTTCGCAATTTCCAGTAATTTGTCATATATTCTACGTGTAAAGACAAATATTTCATTTTTTTATTAAATATTAATTTTAAGATTTAACAAAAAAAAGATCTAAAAAACTTTTTAATCGAAAAATTAAAATTTTTGATTTTTTTATTACTTGATTTTCGATAAACTTAAAAAATAAAAATATTTGTCAAATTAAGAAAAATATTCATGTTGATTTTACATCCCAAAAAAGTGGGGTCGTGATTTACGCAAAACCTTTTTACTAAGAACAATATAAAAGACAATTATTTATTTTAAAATTTTGGTAATTGTTTAAATTACCAAAATTTTAGAATAAATAATTGTCTTTTATATTGTTCTTAGTAAATAGGTTTTGCGTAATATTTAAAAACTATACAATTTAGACCCACCAACCCTTATATTATGTAAATAAAGTTTTATAATGAAAGTAAAATAAATTTCAAAGAGCTGATGTGACGATTATTTTTTTTATAACTGTATAAGATTGCTCAAAAGTCGGCTCTTTTTTGAAAAAATTATAGGACCTGTAATTTGATTTATATTATTGTTAATAATTTTTAAATATTTTTAGCAGCTTTTCCTTAACCCCTTGGGCTCACTAGCCAACCTATAGAAAATTTTAATTCCATTCAGGACTTTTGAAACACTCTGTATTTACATTTCATATTAAATGATGCCCAATTGCACAATTATTACCTTTTTGTTTACATAAAAATGTTAAATTCAACAAAAACTCTAATGATATTTTATATTAACAATAATAATTTATTTATTCACTAACAGCGGTGGCGTACTGGCCAGCGTACCAGCCTCTCAAATAGGCCTTACGAGGAATTTTTTTTGCAGATTGGATTTGTATGCGATTTTTTGCATTTGATTCGTATAAACGGCTACAAACTTAATAAACAAATTTAATTAATGGAAAATGAAAAACTGGATTTGTGTATTAATAAATGCATTTTTAAGTTTACAATTATATATTTTTTTCTAATTACAAACTTTAAAATGCATTGTAAAAATTTATTTTTCCAATGCACAACGGCAGTTTTTTATTTCCCGTTTATAAAATTTGTTCACAAAATTTTTAGAAGTTCATACGAATCGAATACCAAAAACCGCATTTAAATCCATCTTACAGCACAAAAAATTCATCGTGCATTACTTCGTTTCCTCGACTAATATCTGTGCAAAAAGCAGTGTGTTGTTTTTGCAACATAAATATGTGCGGAGGGAGCGACGCTTTAAATAGACTATGACATAGTAAGAAGTCAAAACGGCAACGCTGAGAGGTACCTCAGCAGGTAAAAATTAAATATTCTAATAAAATTCGATTGTCGGCAAAAAGTATTTATACAAAGGGACTGGGTGTCTATAGTGATAACTACAATTGTCTTTGGTATTATCAAGCTTATGTTAATATCTTTACAAATGTTATAACTGTCAATGTTATAATTTCACATCATCAGCGGATCACTTTTCCCCTTTCTAATCAACAGCTGATTATATTATTTTTTATTAAATACAAAACACACATTACTATATATTTAAATTTGAACTTTGATACTATTACTAAATTTTTTATGATAAATGTTTATGTTAATTAAGGCAGCGGACATATAATCCACCACCATTTCAACAGCTCACTACAATTTTTATCACTTTAAAATATAATTAAACAACCCTAAGAGTTTGAAACTTGACACTATAACTGGATCACGGCGGATTTTTAACGCGTGGGCGGTATTGATGCTACTCACCACCTTGGGTGCGCACTATTAGTTCAGTATGTTTTCTTTGGGTTACCAGCATTACAATTTTTTTAGAAATATGGGACCATTTCGTGCAGGTCCCAAGGCATAACGAACTAAGCCTGCTCAGTCCTATTGACCCCTATGAACTTGCAGATCGCCTGCAACAAAAACGAACAAAAACCCCACAAAAAACCCAAAAAGTAAAAAATTCACGGTGGCCGACTTGCCACCGAAACGTAGATTAGTGTTTTCTTGCCTCCCTGACTACAACTTAGAAGTTCCAATTACTAATAATAGAAGTTTTATTTTAAATTAGATATTACCTTCCTTTAATTTCAAAGAATATGTTTTATTTGCATGGTTCAGTACTCGTACATCGTTGACGATCTAGAGAATAAACGTACCTAGTATTTAAGCTTCAACCAGCCTTCGTGGGTTGTTCTAAGAATAAAAAAACACATGCTGATAGGGTGGCAACGGATTTATGTAAAATATTGGATTTTTAAATTGGTAATGAAAAAAATCTAGATTCATAATTATTATGTTGCCTTGAACAGTATCTGGTTCATCCAGATTTAAATGTCTTTAATGTGTGATCACAGCAATATGTAGAGAAAATAAATCAGTTTTGGCACATGCAAAAACAGTTCCTAAATCTTTAAAAGTTTGGTAATTATCCTTATAGAGGTTTCGATCATTGCCAATTTTTTTCTTTTCATAGTCTTATATTAAGCAAGTTCAAATATGTATACCATTGTAAGCTTTACTTATATCTGATAGTTGACTTTAATTTTGTCTATTATTTTTATACTTCTGTTTGTAAACTGACATTTTACTAATTATACAAATTTACTTGTTGACATATGTAAAATCATCTGTGATTGTGAAAATAAATAAATATCTATTTATCTATAAACACCAGTAATGCCTACTGGTGCACTACCTAGACAGTAAAATCCAACTCCCGCGATAAAGAGAAAAGGATGAAAATACTGTAAAGGCCAGTGTGTCAGTCACACTCGTGGCGGCGCGACCGCTTGACATTTTCCATCATGCATTGCAGGATTGGAATACCTTCTTATATATTATCTTAGTTATCGGTTTAATAATTCCAATGATCAAAGTGACATCTAGAAAACGGTTAAAAAATTGTAGATACATTTTAAATAGATCACATGATATTTTAAAACGAAATTATTACTCTGCGGTACAATATATTTCTAAAGGTAAGGTTATTCTATCTACATTTCTAGGTACTGGTATCCAATGAGAAATATCCACATTTGAAAAAATATGTTGAACAATTGCATTTGTGTTTTGGTTCAATACATTATGTGAATCAGTATTTTTCTACTTAAGACAAAAAAAGTAAACATCGTTTCCGCTTGACAGACGCTCAGACATTGAATTCTTTAAGGTTGGCAATTTTCAAGAACAAACCTGACTTTGCTTATCTAGCGAAAGATTGTCAGACACAATGTCTGAACCACTAAATAAATAAGTAATAACTAAAAAGAATTTTCAATCTCTTAATAAAATTTAAAAATTATACCTAATTGAGAACTGTTTCATTTAAAATTTTAAGAAGTATGTAATTGATGGATCGCACAGGGTGTCATCAGTAAACAGTAGATCTTGGGTCTAATGAAGTCAGCCAACCTTGTAATAGAGTTTTAAAAATTATATTGGTTGGTTTTATATGCAAAAGTGTTGAATTGTGTAGCTATAGAATACTTTGCAAAATTATTGTTGATAACTTGTGCTTTTTGTTTTTTTTTTGTGACAATAGTTTTGTATAAAATAATAGTATAAAAAAGTTTTTATTTTTATAAATAGTATCTGTAAGTGGAAATTTCTGCTGATTCTACTTAATAAATAAATAAACAAAAAGATAAATATATTCTGGTTAGTTAGTCAAGGAAAATCAGTTTTTTCCAATTCTTACCTCGTTTTTGTTTTAACCATGCAGGTCTTTTAACAGCTGCAGCAGCCTCATTATCAGCATCGCCACCACCATCTTTGCTTTCGTCAATTCCATTTTCACTAATTTCTGGAACTTCCTTAACTGTATCATCGCCAAACAGAGTGGACATATCTTTTCTTTCTAGGTTTACAGTAACTGTTACTATTGCAGCGGCTGTCACTTCTGTAGGGTTTTCATCATCCATGACTAAAAATTAACATTTACCTCAAATTTTAACCTATACAGTGGGAGAGTAGACGGGAAGCATTAACGCGAACACTACGCTTCTGGCAGCCATTGCAGAATAATGATAGTACAGTAAGGATGAAAAATTATGTTATTCTTTAAATGTCAACTGATAAAAATGGGGACTTGTTAATCCAAATCTACATCATCTGTATTTATATAGTTTTATATATTAAGGGCTTTAGAGGAAGAAAGCAGATTCAGAAAAAGGGAATCTGAAGACACAAAACTGCTTGCACTTTTTTTACTTTGTTCTTTAATAATCTTTTCATACATATATGTATATACTGGTGGTTAAAGTATATGAACAGATTATTTAAAGCTAAGATAGCAAGCAAGTGGTTTTGTTTAAAATGATCCAGTTGGAATTAACTGCGTCCAAAAATTATTTATAAAAGCAGTTATTAAATAAATTTGCAATTATTTTGCCAAATCTCAAATTATTTCTTCCACATAAAAAAGAAACAATTAAAAAAGAGAGTGACTTTGAAAATTGTTAGGAAAATTTAAAAAAATAAAAAACAACTTTTTGGAGTCGGCGCTGAATTTTAGCTGGAATGTTGACATTACAAAGTGTAAAAGTTAGGACTCTGCATTGACTTTAGAACATGTTGTTTCTAGTTTGACACGTCTTTTTTTAACCATTTATCCCTAGAAACAAAATAATGCTCCATTTTTTTCACGTAATATTTGATTTAATTTGATAAACAAATCTAATCTACCATATCTTTTAATTTTGCCAGGAATTCTAAATCATAATAAACTATATTTTTAGTAACAGCCTTGCCTTTACAACGCAAGTAGAGTTCTTAATTAATTTAGAAAAATTTTTAGAGTTGGTTAACAAAATATAGCAAATTTTAGTTTTCTTTTTCTCCTCTAGAGAAAGAGTCTAATTAACTCAAATCAGACTATATATTATATTGAAGTAACAATATACATAAAGAAATAGTACACATCTAATAAAAACATTCTCCTAATTATATCATATGAATAGTCCTAATTTGTCAGGCATTAACTAAAAAAGATAACCCTTTCTTAAAAAGATTTTGATATTCGAGACAGAACTTGTAAAATGATTTAGAAGGACAGGGTATTTGATTATATTTAGGTGGCATCTGCAGCCTTTATTTTTAAAAATTTTAAAAAATGTTTTGTAAAAAAATTGTAGTTTTTTTTCATATTATCTTTTGAAACTATCAGTAACAAAATATCGCATTAAAAAAAATGAAAAAATAAAGGCAACTTCAACTTTTTTAAATGAAACACCCTGTATATTATGCGCTACAACGAAAGATCTTTTTTATTTCAAATATATATATATATATATATATATATATATATATATATATATATATATATATATATAATATATATATATATATTATACATTGATGATATTGGGAACCATTTTTAAGATATTTTAGCTTAAATTAAATAAATAATTTTATATTTATCTAAAAAGCCTTTAATAAGCTTTTTTGCTAAATTTTAACTTCCTCGGTAATAATGTTATAATTCTTTTGATTAAAATTCCTGCTTAGTGAATAAATCATTGGTGAATAGAATTTTATTTTATTCTGGAAAAGCCATAAGCAATTTTTCTTGTTCATGTTGATATTCCAGAAATCAAGAATAAACATAAATTATTATTTTGTAATAATTTTAAAATGATAAACTTTAACTTTTTACATTAGCGAGACGTCAAATTTATCATAAAAATTTAACTGCTTCCAAAACTTTCTTGATACAACTATGATTTTTTTTTCAATTTGTTTATAATTTAAGCTAAAATATCTCAAAACTTTCTAACATCTGTGTATATATTTGAAATAGACAAAAAAAGATCTATTGTTGTAAGTGCTTTAATACACAAGGATGTTCATTTAATAATGTTAAAGTTGCATATATTTTTACATTTTTAAATGCGATATTTCTTTTACTGATAATTTTAAAAATATATGAAAAAAAACCTACAATTTTTATATCAAAGATTTTTTACTAATTCTTTAAAAATAAAGATCTCAATACGATTATCAAAGATCCATCAACCTATAAGTTACTTACCCTCAACAGTAATTTGGAAATCAACATAGGGCATCCTTCCAAGGACTTTCATGACATTTTCATACTCTTCGTCGCTTAAACTTCTTAATATCGCTCTTCTATCTTCGCCTTTTAGTTGAGCGTATTGTTGTAAAGATTTAATTTGACGTTTCTTAGACATAAAATACTTTAGATTATCATCGTTTATGTAAGGCAACTGAAGTAGTGGGGATTTAAATTCCCATAGTCCTTGAACTATCATTGGGCAAAGCTTCATGCAATTTTCTATCGTTTCTATTGTCGGTAAACTTTTTACTAAAAATAATATAATTAAAAAAATATGCTCTTGCATCTTTTGATTTAAATGTCATCACTGTTACTAAGTCTTTAGAAATAAAAAGAAAATAGAGTAAATATAACTTGATTGGTAGTGGCGGGTTGGTGTAGTGGCAGCGTACCAGCCTCTTAGCCGTGAAGACCCGGGTTCGATCCCCGCACTGTCCATTGGACTTTTTCATAGCTCGTCACCTCACAGAAGGCAATGGCAAACCACTGTGTAGTATTTCCGCCTAGTAAACCCTCTCACATGTACTTCGGAAGGCACGTTAAGCCGGTGGTCCCCATATCTGTGTCTAGTTGGTACGCAACACAGATATGTGCGAGAGGGCGCCTACACTCTAAAATAGAGTATGGCACCGCAAGAAGAAGATAACTTGATTGATGTTATGGTTGTTATTAATTGGTATATTTTTGTACGAATGTTTAAATAATTATAAAAATCTATTCTTAGGTATCCTATAACATTTAAACATAGTATTTTTCTAATTTCAAATCTCCTGGAATTTTTAATTCATCATAGGCCGAAAAACGTTTTAATGTCATACATAGAGGATGTTAGGTATTTAATCATAAATATTGTTCCGAAAGACCCCTTTATAGAAACACGGATAGTCATTTTACATCTTTATATTAGCAATCAGGTTAACAAACGTTTCTATGGTAACAACAATGCAACATAACTATGCTAACTGTCACTGTCATCTTATGAATCCTTCGGCCGTCAATTTAACTCCGACTCTTGTGCCTAGAATTAGCTGAAAGAACTATTTTAAAAGCGCTTTACAATGGTCGTCGGAACGGGGAAAAACTAAGGTTATTTATCGAAATAAATTATTAACCTAAACTAAATAATTCTAACTTTCTACATCTCTTAAACTAATCACATATTTTTAAAGTCCGTAACAATATTATAATCTCTACATAAAGAGAAAATATATATCTTGCAAACATCTTTTTTTTTTTGGTGCAAAAAATTTCAGCGGAATCTTTTTATATAACTCGTAATATTCCGCTGCTCTTCCCGTAACCTCCTTAACCTTGGTAAAAAGTCCATTTTTTATAATGACAAAATAAATATTTAACCACCCTCCAATATGCATTTGGCAAATGTCTAGTAAAAAAAAAATATTAAAGAAGTAAAAGGTCTTCTCTTAACCAAGACCTACTATTCTCAGGCGGATATTTTATCACTTAACTATTTTTTTATATTTTGTGCTATTTAAATTCATGACATTGGCCTTTTTCATCCTCTTTTTTCCCTCGAAGCTTGTGTTGCTTTATTATATCTATTCATTTTGTTTTTAGCTTTGGTATTATGCTGATTTTATTAAACTTAATGTGGAGGAGAGAAGAAATGTTAAGGGTCGCCTTTTTATTTTTATTTTCCTATACTCTTATTTAACTTACATGCAATGCTATCCTTTAAAACGTAATTTTTTAGTTTAAGGATGCCTTATCTGTGAGTACTATGTTTTACTTAGGACAGTAAAGCTATTTTGAAGTTTGAAGTTTATTTAAATAGTTACAGAGATATTACGGTATTGTATCCTCCTCCACAATATAAGAGCTCTTCTTAAAGAATAGAAACTACAAGCATACCAGGCTGGTTTTAATACCTCAACAGCACGGATTTGTAAAGAACTGCTCAACAAGTCTTTTGTGTTTCAGTTAAGAAATATGCAAAAATTTACCTAGTAAATTGTAAATGGACGTTAATTACACCAATCTGGCGAAAGAAAAATTGAGGGATTTTTCACTTAGTGAAAGTTTCCTAACATGTCTATTTTCGTATCTAAGGGAAAAAATCCAGATCGCTAAATTTAAATCAACATATTCTAGTTCATTTTTTGCAACATATACAACTTTCATGTTGTATGATATAGAAACAATACTATGATCTACAAAAATTATTACCTACTCTGAACAATTTGAAAAGGTTGGGATGTACCCGATTTGATAGCCGATGTTTCAATTATTGTGTCAAGAAGAATATAAGGTTTTTTCGCGAGTGAAACGTTTTAATACGATAACTTATTTTGAGTTACTATTTTGCTACCGTGAATAAAATGGTAATGGGTGAAGATAGTTACATCAGAAATATTGTCATCATTTTATAACAAAGTATTTAAATTAGTAACACTTAACACACTCAGGAATTGTGTCACTGGCGGTTGACAGATATAAAATACTAGGTTTTCGCGAATACTTTGAATTGTTTTACTGTTCTTTTATCTTGTTAAATTTTTTGCTGCTTCTTGTTAAAACAGTCACAAGCGCCTAGTCGCAAAAAAAAGGTTTTTGTTTTTGAAGTAGAGAAGATCCTTTATGCGTTCTACAATATTTAGGTAAATTACATTGATTTTTAGTATAATCTGCCTATTTCTGATCGAGAAAATACCTAGTAAGTAAATATGGTTACTAAGATCTTGAACCAATGAAATATATTTTTGTTGTAACTATGGGTACTGAGTTTTTGAACCTATGCAATATATTTTTTGTTCAGTGTTTTTCTTAATTGAAAATGATTAAATAAAAAAAGATTAAAGTAGGTAAGACTATAGATATTTTTATTTGTAAAAAGAATAATTTTGACTATATCTAGAAACAATGATGTATATTTTAGTATATTTTAAGTGTATTATGCTTTATAATATTGTTGAATTAGGTGGAGGTAGACTGGTCTACAACAGTATGTTAGTGAATATACTATGGTATGTGAAAATGTATGTATTTATGTATTATATTTAGACAAAACCATACTATAAAAACTCAACAACTCCATGATGTAGATGTCGTTACTATTTATATATGGGCTATATTATAGAAGCAAAGTACGTGCAGATACAAGTTTGCACAAACTTTTACTCTTATATATACAAAAAAAATATTTGTTCATGCAATTAACTAACTAAAACAAAATGTACTTACTTCTTCTAGCATAGGCCAAGAGTATTAGCTGATTGACACAATTTACTTGCTCTTGAATAAGATAAGGACATTTTCCTATAATATATCTTCTATCTTTTTCTAATGTATTAGGATTTAGTGGTATTCTACTTAAATGCGCGTGAATAATAGCTCGCGCTTTTATACTGTAGAGGTTACATAATGGTCTTTCCTTGTTTTTCTCATTTAAGTTTGGTAGTTTTTTAATAAGCTGAAATTAAATAAATAAATAAACTATTTATCATAAAAAATGCTACATCAAGAAGCACTAAATTTATTTTATTGAAATTAAGCATACATGTTTATGTACTGCCTATGTATAGTTTATCAAAATTTTAAGCAGAACAGAAAACGCCTCGAGTATTTTTTTGCATATTTTTTTTTGAACAAACCTTTTCTTATCAATTTATTTTTTATCAAAACCATTTATTATAAATTGTTAAATTTGTGTTGGTTGGTTTGGTTAAACAGTTTATAATGCCACTGGTATGAAGGCGTGCAAATTTTAGGCAACTAAGCCAGTTTAAAACAGGCCGTACTGTAGGAGCAAGTAAAGCTGGACTTTCATTTCGGGAGATAAGCCTTCGTGTTAATCGGGGTTTGTATACAGTATTGTTGTATTGGCGGGCATGGTTTTGAGCATCGAACACAAAGAATTGGGGGCTCTGGACGAAGGAGAAATACCAATCCACGTCAGGACCGGTACCTAAGAATTTTAGCCTTTAAAAATTGTTTCCAAACATCAAGGATTGTAGGTCATGAATGGTGATAGGATCTGATACAGAGGTCATTTTGATAATGACATAAAACTATGCAAGGTCGACGCTTACGCATTTGATCGATTGTAACAGTTTCGAAACTGTGTCACGATGATACACATATTGCGGGTTGGAAAGAACCTGTTGAATGGCACAAAAGGTAACACAATATTCATAAAACACCATAAAAAATACTTACATGAGGAACTTCTTCATTGTCTGATTGTCTCTCCTCAATTTCTGAGTTATGTTTTTTGTCAAACTCAAGACTGGCAGCCAAAATCATAATAACCCTTTTAAGAGCCATGTGCGGTGTTTTATGGAAGAAATAGTAATACATTTGTGTGGTGTCTAAAAGAACTTGATCACCAGTGAATTTAATACTTCGATACCACCAAGTTCCCACCTAAAATGGAAAAGAGAAAAAAATTATTAGCTGGTTGGGTTAGACGAGTTAAACATATAAACAAAGGCGGCACTGGCCTTTCAGTAAAAGATCAATAAAAATTATAAAAAAATACCATAAAATAAATTATGCATCAACTAGTTCTGAATTAACGACATATTACTACTTACTAATACTACTAGAAAACCTCATTAATTAATACATATATTGGGCTAAAATATTAACTCCACATTTTTAAACTTAAATAAAAATAAAGGCCATCTGAAAAATGCAGAATTTCACATTACCGATACAGGGACATAGATGGATAAAATATTTTTTTTTTAATTAAGGGGTCAGTCTACTCGGTCATTTTTAAAAAACCTTTTTTTCTTTTTTCTATTTTTCGAAAGTTTATGCGTTTAACAACATTTTCAGAAAATTTTAGAATAATCTGAGCATTCTAAATGTACTTTTCTGCCTCTTACGTTTTAATATGCGAGCGCGCGACACACGCGACAAGGCGGGCATAGCTTTAGCAAACCGCCAAATTTGATGCTTCTAAAGAAGGCAGAATAAAGTTTAGAGAAGATAAATTAGATAAAAGTCAAATCCTGGCAGAAGCAGACAGAATTTTGTATGGTGTAGGCATCGACGCTTAGATATTGGTAAGATTTTTTTTTCAGTTTTTTGATAAAAAAAAGACTTTAAACGCGTTTATCTCGAAACTATGTTTTTCGACCTTACGTTGTCCGATTCTTAGAGACTATTGAACCGATTTCATGAAATTTTAACTACATAACTAGATCACTCAGATGTATGAGTTCAATTCGACCTACAACCATCTCAAAATTTTAATTTTTACTAATTTTTTTAAAGCAAAAACCACAAAAAAAACACTTTTTTATTTTTATTTTTTGAAAACTCATCATACTCCTCGACCAAACTCACCATCACTTACAATGTATCAACATCACTTGCAGCCCTCATCTACAGCAAAATACCTAGGGATGTTTATAGACAATAAACTAAACTTAAATGCCAACTCACCTGCACTTAAAAAATCCACAATAAGTAGAGCTAAACATTTTTCGTTGCTTACCTACAAATCACAAGGCATAAGTAGAGATACAGCTACAAAAATCTACCAATTAATTTGCAGACCAATTATTGAATATGGACATCCCCTTTACTTAAATTGCAAATCACCAGCACTGAGAAATTTAAAGGTTGCCGAGACAACAGCCCTGAGAAAATTTACCAAGATTCGTCACCCTAACAACAGACTTCACAATCCATCTAATACTCTTCTTTATGAGCTGTGCAATATAGAAACAATTGAGGAAAGACTACAAAGATTAGCTAACAGTTTCGCTGCAAATAAAAATAACATTATCAACCTACTCACTCCATACTGCCTAGAACGCAATCCAGATGCTCTCCCAGGTGCAAGACATCCTCAATCCACCCTATGGGAAAAACTACAGACCAGGGACATTGAGTAATTGTTTTTCGTTTAAATTTAATTGTTTGTTTATATCAAATGTGTGTATTATATTTTATCAATTTTATCGAAATATTAATTGTATATATGAAAGTAAAGTCTATCGGCCGAGTGATGATCGCGTTGTTAAATTTAGCAATGGACTTAGCAGTTTAGAATGTTTAACAAAACGTCATTGTCATTGTAATTCAATGATTTTAGTAGGCAACTTGTTAAAATCTGACATTTTGTTAAACATTCTAAACCGTTGTTAACTTTTAACAATTTGCTAAGTTGACAATGGTTTAGAATGTTTAACAAAATGTCAGATTTTGACAGGTTGCCTACTAAAATCATTAAATAACACTGACAATGACGTTTTGTTAAACATTCTAAACTGCTAAGTCCATTGCTAAATTTAACAACGCGATCATCACTCGGCCGTAAATGTTTTAATTACAAAGGCGAAGGACCACGGTCGACAACCTTTTGAATTCTTATATTATTGTATATTATAGTAATTCAACAAAGAATGTTAAGTAAGTAAGTAAGTTTTTTGAAAATAGTCCATCATTTTGCTTATTATATGTAAAATTTAATGATTGTAGGTCGAATCGAACCCACTGTTATACTTAATCTAATGCCACTAAATGTTTTAATTTCAGATGATTCGTTCAAAAGATATGGCCACGTAACTCACATGTCTACTTTTTGAAGCATTACCATTACCTATAATTATATTATAATGTATACAAAATGTTTAAAATTAAAAAAAAATCTAGCAATTCAAGAGTGTGTTTATTAAGCCCAACATCTTTTTTATTAATAACTTTGATAGAAGCTTGACAAAGAAAATAGTGAAAATACCGTTTTTTAGAGCGCGCCGAGTAGACTAATCCCTCAATAAATATATGATAGTCACAGTGCCTAACGACTTACAAACTACATTGATTTGTATTGTTTTAATACTGATATACAGGGTGTTTCTTAATAAAATTCTAATATTTAAGGATACACGTCCTAAAGGTCTTAACTTTTGAACTACAGGGTGCTCCGCTGTACAAAATATATTTTATTCTTGCCAGAGGCGTCCATGCGGAATTGCACTGATCATTTTAAAAATAAAAGTGATATGCCACTGCTTTTTCTTAGGGTAAAAATTATTTCGAAAATCACCCATTTATTCTCAGCAAATATGATCTTGTGAGTTTTTTTTAATGACAAATAATAAATTTTCATAAACTCTTTGGAAAGTCGCGAGAGGGTAAAGCCTAAACCTGTTGGATGTGGTAGGGATATAAAAAGAGTTATAAAGAATTTTCCAAATAAGAAATATGAACATTCAGAAAAGTTTGCGCAAAGAGGGAAGACTTGAACCGGATAATTATCTAAATGGGTACAGGGTGGGCATATAAGCGAGGTAAGCGGCTGTATTTCAGGACCTGTACATCTGACAACAATGGATTTTTTTATTATTATAAAAGTGGCCATAAGAAAACTCTGGAACTTATTTTCAAGCTTCGTATTTCACCGCTAGAGGGCTAACTAAAAATTAAATAAGAAAAACGTATTTTTTTCCGAAAATCCTTATATTAGCCTATATTTTTGATAATACTGTTAGAAAGCCTAGAAAATTCTCTATTATTTTGGGTTAAGGCTCATTGGCGTACGACCGATAGTAGGGGTGGGGGAAGCTCTTGAAAGTGTAATCATTAAAATCGGTGTAAATTTTAAACCACTTATTCGATTTCAGCAAATTAAAATTTGTTTGCAAGAGAAATAAGGCCGTTTTAAATATCCGTTCTCCTTATCGCTCTACAGTTCCCAATAAAAGAGCTAGAGGGCGCAATTGTAATAATTCCAGTTTTTTTCATTTTACTGAAAAATTTTAATGATTGACTTTGAGAAAATTCTTGAAACCCGACGATGATATCTTTGCTCGTTTTAAACTTATAGCGAATTAAAGTTTTTTACACGCGAGTCAAAACTATGTACCGCCATCTAGCGTTCGGCTAGAATGTCTAATTAACATTATTATAGTTGATTTCTCAAGCTGTTAATAAGATACATCCTGTTATCATAATTAATAAATTAATACTTAAACTAATAGATCACAGCATAAAAGGATGATTATGTGATTTTCTTAGGATAATTATTTATTAACGAATTTCTCTTTATATTTAAATGATGGTCCTGAAAAGGACCGATTTTAAACCCAAACATATTAGGTTCCTAATGCCTCGATAGATGTTCAAACTGCTTTCCATCACATTCCAAACAAGCTTCCAATCTTCTTTCGGTGGATAAAACTGCTGTTTCGATTTTAGCAGCTGATAATTGATTAATGGCATCACAGATTCTGTTTTCCATATCATGTCTAGTTGTGGGTGGAGTTTGGTACACAATATCTTTTAAACGACCCCATAAGTAAAAGTCGAGGCATGTTAAATCGGGTGACCTGGCCGGCCAAGGAAATAGACTTCCCCTTCCGATCCAGCGCCCTTGAAAATGATTATTAATATGATCCCGCACTATCGGTCGTACGCCAATGAGCCTTAATCCAAAATAATAGAGAATTTTCTAGGCTTTCTAACAGTATTATCAAAAATATAGGCTAATATATGGGTTTTCGGAAAAAAATACGTTTTCCTTATTTAATTTTTAGTTACGCCCTCTAGCGGTGAAATACGGAGCTTGAAAATAATTTCCAGAATTTTCTCATGGCCACGCTAAAAGAGCCACAATATCTTACTGAACTTATAACTTATAGGAGAAACACTCACCAAGTGAACATTCGCTTCGGAGATGCAATCTCTATACCGCATCACAGAACAGAATTCTTTAAGTCATGTTTTCTATATCTTACACCTCAAATTTACAACTCATTGCCCCTTAGTTTTAAAAGCTCAAGTGTACCTGTTTTTAAGTCTAAAATACGCAAACACGTGTCGGTGAATAGGTTATTGTTGTAGGCATCTATGTTTATTTATTGTTCTAGTTTTTGTATATTTCTAGTTTTGTTATGACTTTTTTTAGTTAATAAGTTTTTTGGTGGTTATTAAAATACGCCTGGCGGTACTTTCCACCTTTGTATGTGACTCTGTCGATACAATAAAGATTATTTTATTTTATTTAATTTATTTTTATTTTATAATGATAAAAAAAAATCCATTGTTGTCAGATGTACAGGTCCTGAGATACAGCCGCTTACCTCGCTTATATGCCCACCCTGTACAATGCATTGTAAGAACATCATTAATTGAGGTAGTGGTTTAAATTGGGTTGAGGGAGATCGCAGATTAAGTACACAAAACACTGGAAACATTTTGAATTTCTCACATATTATTGTTTGGAAAATTCTTCCTGACCTTTTATTATATGGTAAATATTTCCAGAAATATATCATGAAACATTGAAACTATTTGGAAATATTGGAAATATAAAAAAAATAATCTACAAAACTCAAAAAAACTAAGCATTTAATGAAAGATCATCATAGATAATACCAAAAGTGCTCAGATTTGGCCGGATATTCACGAAGCTCAAGTGATTTTGTGTAACGAGTTAAATTTTGGAAAGCAAGTATTCAAAACCAGGCAAAAAAATATCTGGCTCAAAAGTGACTACAAGTGGTATTTGGTAAAACAATTCCGCGAATGAAACAAAGTTAAAACCACAATAAGAAATTAATGAACAATTTAAAATACAGTGGCTACTAAGGTAACAATTGATGATACAATTGACATATCCGTAAGCTTATCGAATTTTTTAGCCAGTGATTTTTTTTCTTCTTTTTTTTATCCAATGACAAATTTAGATTTTTGACATTTCAAATAAGGTTATTTATACATGAATGAAATTGTCATCTTAGAAATAATTTTATTTAATTTAATGACTTTTTTGGCCTTATTGAATTGGTAACTATACTAACCACAATGGGAAGAGCAACCATAAAAACTAAGGCATAAAGTCCAAGCACCCAAACACTGTTTTCTTTTTCTACAATCCAAGAAGGAAGAGCGATTCCAAAACTCATAGCACCAGGACCATCTGGGTTTCCATATTTTTCCCAATTTCTTCTAGCTTCCTCATCTGTTAAAGCCTAAAAATGGATATGGTCATTACTACCAAGTATTTAAAGAGTAACTTTAGACAACAAATTCTAAACACCGAAAACAACTCTTAATCTCCTTAATTAAATTATTAATGATTATACAAATACATCACCTGATAAGCTTTTGATATCTTCATAAATTCTTTTTCACTTCCAGTATCTTTATCAGGATGAAGTACTAATGACAGTTTCCTATATGCCTTTTTAATTTCTCCTTGACTAGAACCTGGAGAAATTCCTAATATTTCATATGGGTCAAAATTGGCCATTTCATAGTCAAATTGGGATACTTTATAGGCCAGAAATATTAAAATTAGCCAGCCAGATATTATAACTGCCTTCGTTAAAAAATTTTTTGTACCCCGCCAAGGCTCCGCATGTTTTAAATGTTCCCGTTTGACAAGACATGGTGGGCAGTGGCATTCTTTTTTTTCTTGTTCCGGATCTGTAAAAATTATGCTATATAGTAACTAAGCAATGGCTATAAAAATCAATACTTACTAGGTAATGATCACTGGACTAATATTGGTGTCAAGTCAGAGTTAGACACTTGTTTGAAACCAACATCTCCACTATTTATTTTTAAGCAAATGTAAATTATTTACACTACAATGTCTAGAGCTATTTAGGTTATAAGAAGTACATAAAGAATGGTTTTATTGGGCTAGTTTTTTTATGGCCTAGCAAGCTAGCGAGCGAGCAAGGCAATAAACTTACGAGGTCAATAAAGCCATGTTTATGTATGTATAACATACAAAATATTATGTACGAGTACATTATAAACCTATAACATCAAAAATTCTAATTGCTTTATAAATGTTATTTATTTCTATTCAGAATAATAAGTATGATTAACTACAGCACATAGCTGATCGATTACTACAAACTTTGCACTAAAGCTGATCATACATTTTCACTGATATAGCTATGTTCAACTGAGCTCAGCGCTAACCGTCAATCAAGCCCTCAATCCTCCCATAAATAAGTAGATATTATCTTATCCAATCCTATCTTATTAATATCCCAACCTACTTACATAGAGCCATTAAGTACATAAAAGTGTTTGTAGTAAACCTCTCAAACAGAGTTAGTAACCCTGAAGAGTGGGATTATTGTGCCAGGGCCGAAAAAGGTAATTGTCTAGAAAGTGGCCGCAACTCCGATTTTGACCAAACTTGGCATACGGGGGTTTTTTGGGGCGCTGATCATGAATCTGAAAAAAATATTTGGCGGAAACGTTTAGTTTTCGAGATATCCATCATCAAACTTGAAAGTCAAACTACCCTTCTTTTTGTAGACAATTCTTAATGTTTACACTAAAGTGGCACACAATATTTTATAAACACCTTTTAAAAACTTTTTTTGTTTATTTTACACCTTTTTCTTCATTAAATTGCCAAGTATCACTTTCAAACGGGGCGGCCATGTTGTATATATTGTATACCTGGTTGCAGCGTTTGAAAGTGAATTTTTACAATTAAATTAAAAATAGGTATAAAATAAATATAAAAACAAGTATTTAAAAGGTGTTTATTACTATTGTGTTCCAATTTAGTGTAAAAATCAAAATTCTGTACAAAAACAAGGAGGAATAGTGTAAATGAGGTTACTTTGATTTTCAACTTTGATGATGGATATCTCAAAACGGTTTCCGCCAAATTTTCATATTCGTGATCAGCCAAAAAACCCGCATACCAATTTGGTCAAAATCGGAGTTACGGCCACTTTCTAGACAATTACCCCGAAAAATTATAGTAAACTTAAAAAAAATGTAGATTAGAAAAAATAATCATTAAATTCAATTTTATCACATTAAATAACAGTGAAAGGTTTATATATTTTTTTAATAAAACTGTTGAATTGAAAGTTCAATTTAAAAGTAACAGATTATTGAAAATATGATTACTGACTTGTGATTGGTTCAGATAAAGGCGCGTGTATAACTTGAATTTTAAATGTCTATAGTATAAACATTTTGGAGTCAAGAAGTATTAAAGTGTATGCCTGTTTTTTTTTAATTTCAATCTAAAAAAAAATATGGTAAAAAGGAGTACAATTATAGTGTCTACTATAATTATAATATGGTTAACACTCCTCTCATATTATTAGGATGTTATATGCTACATAAATAATTGTGATGGGACCTTGAATGATCTTCGACGATTTGAATATAGAAATGTTTGAATGATTGAATATTTCTTTGAAATTCGAATATTCGTATTCAATCACTGGGATATATTACCCTCTTATCGGATGATAGTTCATTGATTTAGGTTCATTTAAGGTCAATCTAGTTGGCTGAAACGGAAGAGCTATCAAAAGAATGCATTTAAAAATTTAAATTGGATGCCACATTTGATTTTACCACATAATTTTATATTTAATTATTATTATTATTATGCTATTGAATAAAGTAATTAAACATATTACTTGTGGAACATAATAAAATAGCAATGCAATTAAATCTAAATTATCAAAAGCATTCTTTAATAGCCTATTTCGGGTTTAACTATATTTTTATTTTGCAGACAATTGTCTTAATTTCTGTCGATTGCTTTTATTAGCGGGTTTTGATGTAAGCGGTTGCCTAATAATTAGTGAAAATTAATTAAACTTCTTTTTGAAGTGTTCTATTAACAGGCAACCAGCAAAACTATTTAATATGGAAATGTCAATACAGAGTTAATTTTAATTTAAAACAATTATATGATCGTATTAATTTTTTATATATTTAAAAAACTTAAAATAAGAACGTAATGCAAGTAATATTTTAATCGTATTAAATATGAAACATTTTAAAATAAAACAAGGAAAATACGTTTAAAAAAAACTGAATTATTAAATTAGACATTATACCTATAATAATTTTGTCCTAAAACAAACTAATTAGTCTATCGAACGACAATTTTAGTTTCTTTATTATCAAATATTAACAAATTTTCGCCAATTAGCCAATTCAAATATCTACTTCCTTAAAGTATTTAATTTAACAAATTGAAAACCACTCGGAAATCCATAATATGCATTTCCATAATAATGAATTTGAATTTAAATGCAGATACTACACAAAAATTAATATCAAGAATAGAAATTTTCCATCAAGTGTCGACTTTTGGGACCACTGTATACTATTCTATACACCACACCAATAATAACAGCAAAAAAATTAAAACGTCACGATCGCAAACTAACTAACTAACCACAATTAACCACAACTAACAACTCGACCCAACAAATAAAATAGTCGACTGTCGACTGAAAATACTGAAATCAAAAGCCGAAAAAATAATTCATATTTCATCTTGGGAATAATTGTTATTTGAAAGCAAGGCTTCGATTCGGGTAAATCGACGGTCGGCGGCCGGCGCAATATATCGAATATCAACTGGCGTTGATGGTCAATGTTTCATATTTGAAGATATTCAGAATATGAAGTCTTCGAATACGAATATTGAATATTGAAATCATCGAATATGCCCTTCGTAATAAATATATTTTTAGTAGCATCATGTAAGTTTTGATCATAATGCGGTCAATAAAACAAATGTTTAATTTACTATTCAGAAGACGTGTCAGAGTCAGTACATCACATTTTATATTATAAGTGTTTTTATGGAAGTTTCTAACGAAAGTAATATACCAAACTAATTTTAATTGGGTTAATACAGTTATGGAAAATTAAAGGAACAAATAGGTATTATTACAAGCAATAAATGAATAAACTACCGCTATCCAAATGGATTTTATACAAATAAATGTTTATTTACATACCCCTCTTCTTCTTTCTTGGCCAGTAAAATATAGTTACTGGAATTAATATTAAAGCTAAAAATGATAATAAAAAATAGAAAAACGTTCCACCGCTTTCATCGTATTGAAATTTCTGGCCCATTTTTTTAATTACAGTTATTAAGCGCCATACGTGTTTTGCACCACCTCTTAAAACCTCGTGAATGTTCACTTCATACGGTTGTCTTTTAAAAAATGTCAAAAACGGTCAAAGTCCAAGGGTGTAAACTTAACAAGGATTCGATTTTTACTATTTGTCCGCAATATAGGTTATTTTGGACGTCACCGTTTGCCATTTTGAAGAAACAGTTTATTTTATTAATTTTTGTTAAATATTCCTTTAAAAACTATTTTGGATAGTCTTACTATTAAACTTTGTATAATATTTTTGAAAATTAAGCTTTATATTACTTGTAAACAAACAAACAGGCAACGTTACGTCACAAATACCGAATTGACATTTAAATTGATTTATATGGGCTTAAATGGGATCGAGCACTCCTTGTTAGGTTTATTACCCTTGGTCAAAGTCAAAATGTAGATTATGGAGAGTAAAAGTTAAGGAGCCACATCTCTTATGGCTATTTGGCTCAAAATGTGGCCCCAGAATAGCATCAACTAAAGAGGCGCTACTGTAGCGGTGGGTACGGTGTGAAGCCAGAGTTTATTAAATAGATTCCGCTTTATATTAATACACTCACTTATTTAGCGTTTTATTCATTAAATTCTTGTTTGTCATTCACTTTATTTAATGTTTTTGTTGTTTTTTGGCCTACCTATCTCAGAAAACATAGTGAATTGAAATATACGAATGCGAAAATGGAGGTAATGCATTGGGAATGTAATGCACTACCCCCATTTTTAAAAAGCAGTTATAAAAATTTTCACTTTTTAATGTACAGGGTTTTCCCGTATAATTGCGCACCCCTTTAAAATCTCTATTTTTATAGATAGAAAAAAATAGTTTATATGAAAGTTGCAGGATTTTTCATGAAGATTTTCATGGTGTAAGATAGAAAAACAAATGATGATCGGAAAATTAACAAATCACTACCAACTTCGTTATTTTAAATGGAACACCCTGTATATGATTGAAAATACAAATTCTGCTAATCTTCCTCTTTTTTTTTTTTTTTTTTTTTTTTTTTTTTATATATATATATATATATATATATATATATATATATATATATATATATATATATATATATATATATATATATAATATATATATATATATATATATATATATTTGAAAAGGAAGATTAGCAAATTTAATTTTCAATCATATAGAATATTCCATTTAAATGACGAAGTTGATATGATTGAGTTAATTCGATCATCATTTTTCTATCTTAACCATAAATCTTCATGAAAAATAATCTCATATAAACTATTTTTTCTTCTAAAAATAAGTTTTAAAAGGGTGTTTCAGGAAAACCTTACAACCAGAATCTTAGGATTAGATTAAACTCATTTACACTATCTTGCCCTTCTTTTATTACAAAATTGGTGATAAGTACATGAAACTATCATACAATGTTTGAAATTTATTTAGAGAATCGTGTTTTATTTATTTACAAGATTTTGGTAATACAAAACTCACAAAAATATCGACCATTTAAATAGAAGGCTTCTTTCAGATGATATAAAATCCAATATTACACAAAAATTTTAAATATTCTATGGTAGTATCGTTTAATAACCAACAATTTTGTGCAAAAAATAAAAAAAAAACTGTGAATGCGATTTGAACTTTATAGATAGTAACAAGAATTATGGAAGTCCGGCTCTACCTACTATTTATTGCGCACTCGGGGCCAATCCCCCTATTCCCGCTGCCCTGCACCCCTGGACAATTTTGTTCTACAGTATTGGGCTTCCATACACCTTTAAACTTCCTTGTTCCAGGCATTGTGCCGCACAATGCGTTTTTGTGCTGTGTGTGACGTAATTGAAAAACACCCATGAAAAATAACCATGCCAAATATTAGCCCTTCCCCCCAAATTGTAACCATAGAGAACCTGTGTGACTGTGTGACCTTGCTGATTATGCACTAGCGCTAATGGTGGCAATTAAACATTGTAATCAGAGTTTATTAATCTAAAGTATTTTAGATTATAAACTCTGATTGTAATTATAAAAATTGGGTTTCAAAAAATTAATGTTTTGGATTTACGGAAATTAATATTATAATAAATATACAGTGTGTACCTAATGTATGGAACAAATTCATTATTTGCTTAAGCAAAAAAAAATAAAAATTTCCTTGAACACGTCAATAAAAAGAGGTAAGTGGATGGAGGTGTTATGTGACATTACCTAAATGTTTGGTATTTATACTAAAATAAGTTGATATCTGCCTATTCTAACTTATATGTTTCTTTCAAAAATTATCGATAATGGGTGTTTTTCAGCTACAAAGCACAGTGCAGATTAATGCCGCATAATGCGGCCTTTTCCAGCATTAACTGAAACAGCGAATACCGATTATGCGAGGCGTTGCAGCAGTTGAAACACTCAAGCTGAGCATTGTGTCTCATAATGCGCTTTTGTGCCATATAATTAAAAAAACACCATTAATTTTTTGACATACATTATGAATATACAGGACTCATCTAGTAGATATGACGTCATCGACGATTTTTTTAAATGGGCACCCAATATTGTATTGCGGATTTATAATCTCCAAGAAGAGCTATATTTAAAAACATAAAACACTTATAATTTAAGATGGCAGTTTCGTAGTTACAGGGAAGTAAAAATTGTATACATATAATGTATAGAGCAAATTCATTATTTGGTAAAGCAAAAAAAGATCAAAAGTTTTCTTGAAAACGTAAGTAATAATTTTTTCATTGGACATTTTTTTACATAAAATAAAAATGAACTAGTTGCCTCGTGTAGTAAAAATGATGTCATCGACAATTTTTTAAATTAAAACCTTCATATTTTGTTGCAGATTTATAACCTCCAAGAAGAGCTAATTTTAAACTTTGACAGTTTTGTAGGTACAGGGTCTTTTTGCTTCTTTTCTTATTTTTGTGGCAGTGGGTATCATCAATACTTGAAATGCCTTTTATTATTTGTCTGGTAATAAGGTAATATTATTAAATTACTTACTGCGGTTTGCACCACTCATTAACCCTTAAAAGTGCACAATAACTAAGTAGCACTTAGTATTAAGGTTGACCTTAACGATTAATAGCTTTGCACAAGTTACACTTATTATTTTGTTAGTTAAGTATTAAAAATGCTTGGCAACATTGTAAAAATATTCCAGTTTTGATGTTTGGTAACTAGAGCCGCATTATAAGTAATAAAGAAGGAGACAAATTGAGCGAAAATTAAATTTTTGTTCCCCAAAAGTTCAAATTCGTTTCTTACAGTTCATTTTTTAACAAAAATACGGTTTTTATTTGTGTAATTGTTAATTATTTATCGTGCGCATTCATAATGAGTAGCAGCAACCGAGAAAAATAAAATAGAAAAAGGGCTCCAAATTTTTTCAGTTGGGAAAAACTTATTAAATATAATCCACGATTATAATATACAAGTTATTTCTTTAATATTGCAAAAAATTTTACAGACGGACTTTTTAATTAAAATATGATAAAAACGACCTAAACTTCTTAACTCTTGATCTATCGGGCTATAAATTATTAAAAAGAAAATTAGATTATTTTATTTTATAAATGTGAATGAAATGAATAAGGGCATACAATTTGAGATAGTTGTTGATTTTTTCAAGACTTTCTTCCAACAAAATTTATAATAATAATCTATTACATTGAAAAAGGGTTAAAATTTGCACCCATAATGGTTTTTTCCCTTCTATCATTGTATTGAATTTTGACTTCGTATTGTCGACATGTATTTGATTTGTTTACGCGAAAACGGCAAAATTAACAAAGAAAATGCACTGGACAAAAATTTTCTATATAAAAAGTTTTCAGAATGCATTTTCTCAATTGCAGATTTCCAACTTAAAAAAAAGATTAGGTCATTATTTAAAATATTTATTTTAAATTCATTTTGAAAATTCACAAACACAACACAAAAAATGTAACGCTTTTACCACCAAAACAATAAAACTTTTTATTTTTGAGGTTATAAAATTACAAAAGTATCACTTAAGCCAAAGAAATCTTCGGCTTAACTTAGTATTAGTTTTAAGTGACAGTTAGCCGTTAAGTGTAAGTTGTGCAAACGAAATCTTACACTTAAGTATCACTTAAAGTTAAGGTTGACCTAAGTATCACTGGTGCAAACCGCTGTTATGGGTTTATTTACTTCGCATAGGATAAAAATATTACGTACACTAGGCTTTAACACCGTATAACTTCGAAATTGCCACTTGGAGATTATAAATCTGCCCTAAAATATGGCAATTACTGTTTTAAAAATAATTGTCTATTTTTTTGCTGGCAAAAGTATACATTTTTTTACACTTATACATTCCTTTGACAATAAACAGTGCAAAATACACCACACTTGTGTGTCCCTTTACAAGATTGGTGTAGGAACAAAGTATAATTTGCCGTGATCTACATATTTTTGACATTTGAACAGCTGAAAATTATAAATGTGAGGTTAAATTTTATAGTTATGAAAATTTTCGGTCATTATCGGTGCTTTGCTTACGGCGGTTTGCACCACTAACTCTTAAAAGTTCATAATAACTAAGTAGCACTTAGTATTAAGGTTGACCTTAACAATTAATAGCTTTGCACAAGTTACACTTATTATTTTTTTAGTTAAATATTAAAAATGCTTGGCAACATTGTAAAAGTTGTCTAGTTTTAATTTTTGGTAACTAGAGCCGCATTATTAGTAAAGAAAAAGAAGACAATTTGACAGAAAATTAAATTTTTGTTCCCCAAGAGTTTAAATTCGTTTCTTATTACAGTTAATTTTTTGACAAAAATACGGTTTTTATTTGCGTAATTGTTAATTATTTGTCGTGTGCATTCAAAATGAGTAGCAGCAACCGAGAAAAAGAAACTATAAAAAGGGCTCTAACTTTTCAGTTAGGGAAAAAACTCTTTTATTAAATATAATCCACGATTATAAGCCTTTTTATATTCAAAGTTATAAGCACATAGCAGAACAGACTCCGCTCCAATATAATAATAACCGTATCCTTTCGTATTTTGTGGTTTTTCTAAATAGCCGGACCCAGGTGAGCCAACATAAAAAGGTTAGCTTGCATATAATCATATATTATACGGCTTATTAAAGATTGTAACCAAAAATAGAAAAAATAATTAGTTTAAACCTCAGGTTAATCTTTGCGTAGTTTGGCAAGACTTATGTAATACCAAGCCTAGAGCTGCACCAGTTTAGAAACCTGTTTAGTTAAAAAAGTTGCTTGGCCATTATCAACTTTCAAAAACTTGTGCTGCACGACCTCCTATCCCTTGTGCGGAACTAACTGCACTCAGTATATATTTTTGACTCAGTACAAAAGGTCTGGCTCCGACTTACCAATAAATTACAATTAGGGTTTCCCCCATTAAATTCGTTAATTGCAGCCCAGTGGACAAAAGATCGAGATAGGCTAACACTAGCATTAATAAAGGCATAATAATGACCATATTTAATTTTGATATGACCTGTTCTGAGTTTTATGACTTTATATTATTACCAGAAAATAGTTTCGGTTTGAATTAATTATTTTTTACCATACATGCTATTTTTGTTTTTTACCTGAGAATTTTATTTTTTTTTGTTGCCATACCTAAAAATTTTATGTTTTATGTTGCCATAAAGGCTAATATCAATATGTCTTTATTTTAGGTTTAAAATGTATTTTTGCGTATAATAGAATTATTATTTATTAAAAAAATTAAGTATTTTTATTTTAATTCAGCTTTTATTGTCATAAATAAATTAATAACATATATTTTTTAAACTGCATGGATTTGTCCTTATTTTTAAACTCATGTGTCCTGAATTTGAAAAAGACCATATGGAAACCCCAATTATAATGGCGTCCCACAGGCGTAATTCGCGTAACATAGCGTAACAATTCTAATATGATCTGAACCTAAGGTCTGTTTGTTATTTAGAAATAGAGTACTCTATTTTATACTTTTTTGTCAAAAAACCGTTTGTTATCGTCAGTGTAATTTAAAATTAGGTGTTTGGTATAAGTTCTGTTGTAAACTAGTTTTCACTTAATTACTCTAACTCTCGAAGTAGTGAAGTTAGATGCATTTTTACTACAAGACAAGTTGTTTGTTTATAAACATAACCATAAAGTCATTTTTAATTTCTAAAATAAGTCTAAAACGCGTTTGGTACAAAAATCAAATACGCAACTTATTTACTCTTAGTTCCACTCTTTAGTCCTACACTTACCTACTCTGTCCTACTCTGAACATGATAACAAATAGCAGCACCAGAGTTTATTAGTCTAAATATTAATAAACTCTGAGCAACACTATAGAGCAGATAGAGGTTTCTAACCAATAGATAGTTGGGATTGTTATGTCCTTTCACCACAAAATACACCCACACCATTAAATTATTAATTAAAATATTATTATAGTATTATAGTTCAATGCCTTACACATAGTGTACACTATTTTACACTTTCTTGCGTAAGCGCGCTTGTATATTATTATATATAAGGTGTATTTTAGGACTACGTAAGAAAAAAAACTGTAAAATAGTGTAAAATATTTCTTAATAACTACTGCAAAAGTAGTATCTATATTTAAAATCAAAAGGTTGGTTTTGCTTTATTTCACAGTTCCGGTGAGATTAACTGAACACATGAGGATGATCTGTCAAGAACAGCGTAAGTTTACTTTCCGTGTTCCCGCTTTAAAACTTCGCACATGAGAGACCAGCGCTTAAAAAGCTGTCTTACATTTTCCAATGGTTTTTAAAACTTGCGCTTGTTCGCACGGCCTTTTTCTCCCATAAACTTTGCCTTTGAGGAAATACTGCTGGAGACTGCCTTACCGCTTGTCCGGGACCGGGCAAACAACCGTGCGAAAGGCAAAGAAAACCGGGCTAAAACCTTTCTTTTTCACTAAACGTGCAGACATTGGTCCAATGAAGGTAGGTGTCACCAAAGCAAGGGAAAAAGGCTATAGCCCGATTTTCTTTCTCTTTTGCAGGCTTGTTCGGCGGCCAGGTGGCGGAGCTGCCTCCAGCAGTGCATTTTCGAAGGATTTCGTTATGTTACTGTGTAGTATGTTTGTCCAAGCTAACATTTTTGTGTTGGCTTACATGTTTAAAAACAAAAATTACTAGACTCAACGTCTAAATTAGACTTGCGTCTACGGAGCAGTTTCCACAAATTTTCCATATTGCATGTAGGCAACCAACTATACACTAATTCATGTTGACGAAGCCAAAACCTTGCCTGAAATTCACATTTTGAAGAAAAAGGTGGCATTTTTAAGACCCACATTGGCTGCACTTAGAATGGCGTAAGGAAGACACTGTATAAAATCATCATAAGTACCAACCACTCCACATAACAAAAACATAACGCCGCAAAGAACGTTTAAAAAAAAAAAAAAAGGAAAAGAACAGTGTCAAAAAAAAATCAAAAACCCTCTGCAGTTGAGAGTCAAAAGATTGCTGCTATGCTTTTATTAAAGGATTAAACATCTAAAAGATATTTTTGTTTTATTTGTTTACATAATATAAATACAATCATACTTAATTCGCCACCCCATCAACCCTTCGTCAAAAAAAAATCTAATTTTGATTTCAAATGTTAAAATAAATGTAAAACCTTATTTTTTAAATAATTCAGTGTAGTTACTGATATATTTCCAAAAATATTTAGCCAGATTAAAGAATAAGGTATTTTTTAAATCTCAAATTCGTTTAATGATTACTCAACTCTCATGATCTAGCCTTGTGAAAAAATATAAATACACTCCGCTAAGAAAGTATTGCATCACCCGTATTTTACTTGTACACTTATGTCAAATTTAAAATTTTATTTCTGAACTATCCTTTGTTCGATTCTTGTGTAATTTTCAGGAAGGGGGTAATTTTAACTGCTCTTTCGGATGGTACGATCCATTTTTACCTAAAATTAGAAAGAAAACCTGTGGTTTTCGTCAGTTTTTTAGCGCTTTTTTAAACGTGACAAAAAGGCACCATAAAGTTTTACAAGAAAAATTGCTAAAATAGGTACGTAAACAAATGTGTTAAAGTTTTCAAAGGCAACATTAGTTTTCCAATATTTGACAAAGTAATGTTTTTATAGGTAAAATACGGGTGATGGCGACGATGCGATAATTTCTTGGCGGAGTGTATCTTAGAAAAATGCACAACTAATACCTATTCCGCTAATTGAACTATTTATTCTTCACATCCAATCGTACACTGGGGCACCCCATGAAAACTAAGGCTAGCTACGTCGATGATTCTTCACTAGAAAATTTATAACAAAAATAATATACATACAATTATTTATATATGCGCGTACTACATTTAATTATTTATTTATATCTAAATTATGTAGGGATTATTTGTAATTTCTCCAACTTTTCATATTAATTCACATTTTACAATGGTCATATTACGTCATATACCTCCCAGTGTATAGTAGGTTGCCTACATCCATAATGGATAAATTGTGGAAACTGCTCCCTAGACGCAAGTCAAAATTAGCTGATTGGCGTAAATCACCCAGTAATGGATTAAAGGCGTTTCAATTTTTCTATTGAATTTTTTTTTTGGGTGTGTTATTTCGAGTTTTAAAGTAATTAGTGAGATTAGAGATTACTCTGCAGTGTTTTTTTGTGTGGACTATTTGACATTTTTTATATTTCATAAATTATTTTATTTTGGACTAAGTTTTTATTTTTATTGGTTTTAAGAAAAAACCACTAGAATAGATATTTTTTTTGTAGTATATAAATCAGTGGCGGTTCCTCCATAGGAGCACAGGAGCACGTGCACCCCCAAAAAAATTTAAAATAAAAATTATTTTTCATCGTGCATTATCCGGACCTCCCTAATTTATCGTACGCTAATACAAAACATAGTGTATTAGCTCCCTAACGACGAGCTGACGGAGCCGAAAGGATCCGATTACGGCCGTTCGATGTTCGACGCAAATCGGCCAGTCGCACGTGCGTTTATATAGGCGTGGTTTATGCAATTTCTATGGAAGATTATGCCAGCGGGCGGAGGGGGCAATGCGATTATTAATAGGAAGAGCGCACACTTTTATGTGCTCCATATAACTATTTGGCGCTGTTACTGCGGACAATTTAGGGTGCGTTTTAGTTCTTTCACTAAAAATGGTCCATTTTACGGTGGAATATTTGTAAAACAATTTTAAACTCTTTGAGTTTAGAGCAAAAATTGAATTTAAGCGTGCTGGAAGACCTAGACCTGAAATTTCCCTCACACAGACCACCAAATATAAGTCTAGGAGTTCTTAAGTTTTTTGCGATTCGCATTATTTTAAAATCTGGGGCGGGAAAATTGACGGATTCTTATTGGCGCAAAATTGTGAGTTGTCCAAGGGATAATGTCACTTTTTGTGCTTTCTAATATTTGAAATTAGAAGGGGAAAATTGACTTTAATTTAAGATTTTCGAATTCCCAAAAATTGAAACCACGAGCATGGTATTGATATAGATACTGTTTGATTTGGGTTGCTCAAAGATTAAGTTATTAGGTTCAATTCCTGGGGAATTTTTAATTTTATTTATATTTTATATATATATATATATATATATATATATATATATATATATATATATATATATATATATATATATATATATATATATATATATATATATATAAAATATTATATATATATATATATATATATATATATATATAATATATATTTATTTTTTTTTTTCCAACGGCGGGACATCAAAAACCCTTCATGAGGCGTTGTCTAAAAGGTGTGGTGCTTTTAAAGTTCAAAATAAACAAAACTAGGGGTGTTTTTTTCGAAAATCATATTCTTGGGATTAAAGCGTCCTTTATTTCATGACAACCTGTCATTCTCTCATATGTTTTAATAGCAGTACAGTTTGATTTCAAGTAAAAATAAAATAAAAAATTTAGCATAATCCTACTGATTCAGCCTCACCTTAAGACGGAAAAAGCGTGCAAAGAAAAGGAATCAAAATATAATCTTTTTCTCGCTCCAACTGCTAATTGGTCAAAAAGGACTGGCTGACGAATCAGCCGCGAGGGGAATTACCCTCTCACCGACCAATGAGCACGTAGAAGCGGAGGGAAAGGTTATACTGTAATTTTCTTGCTCTCCTTGCTGCCCTATACAAGGCCCTCTAAAGTAACTCGGTTAAAATAAGTTGTGATCTTTAATGTAATTTTTATTTTTATTTTATTTATTTCCTGTATAAAGACATGGGAAAAAGTATATTCTATTTTTTGTTCTTGTTTGTTTTTAAATCCACCTTATAAGATGCAATTAGAAGGTCAGTAAATGCAATAGCCCTTCTTCACCAGTAAAATTTTAACTTGATCCTTATTATTCATTGACGACGGATTATTGTTTATTAAAAAATCAGAAAAAAACCACATAAATACAATATTGTTAGAAAAAAATAATTATAAATAACAAAAAAAGTTTTAAAGAAGGGAATTTAATTAAAATCAATGGCGTCAATATTCCATCTTACATCTTGCCAACAGTTTCAGCACTAAATCCTAAAAAATCCAGTCGCAGCGCTATAAATCCCAAAAACCGGCGGAAAAATTTTGCGAATTCGTAATTGTAAATGCATTTAATTATGAACTACGCAAAGAGTTTCCCAAAATAACAAAAATAAATTGTCTGATATTCAGAAATATTATACTATTTTTTTTTTTAGTACCTAAGCGCTCTAATTGAAGTGTATTTAAGGACTAAGTGTGTACAAAAAGTGTAAAATAGTTAAACTATTTCTAAATAACAATGCTTAATAAATAACTATTAATCTGCACTGTGGCGAAAATGATAATTTTTAATAAAATATTATGAAAACATAAGCTTTCAAATTTTATGCTAAATATATAAACAAAAAAAATACTGATGAATTTGTATTCTAATTTAACAAAGATATTAAAATTTAAAACTCCCTTCCTTCCTCAGTACGGTCCGAAAAATTTTATAACAGCCAACTTAAATGAAAACAAAATTTACTAATATTAGGATATTCGCATTAACCTAAATGTTAGCTTGGACAAATTATATATATATATAAATAAATATATATATTTATTATATTATTATATATTATTATATATATATATATATATATATATATATAATATATATATATATATATATATATATATATATATATATATATATATATATATAATATAAAAAAAAAAATTTATAATATAATATTTATATGTTCACTGTTTTTGATACATCCCGTTCTCTGCTTTGGCATTTTATAAGCTTTTTAAAATATAGTTTAATATATTTTTAAATAATATAAATTTGCTTAAACTACAAAACTTGACTTTTAAATTTGTAACATATTTTCTTTTTTAAATTAGCCGCATTTTAAACTGCGGAAACATGTGGCGCTACTATAAGCCTATGGTAGCTGTCAGATGAACTAGAACTAACCAACTCTCTTTTTATGGTGGACGTCGTGTCCGCTTAGATGTGTGATATAGTGAATTAAAGATTTTATAATAAAATGGTAAGTCTCCTTGAAAAGGAAACATGTTTGTTTTACAATTATAAATGTTTATTATCGTGGATTATCAGTTTTCTGTGGCCCTCATCAGACTAGTTGGATAATTTAAAAGTGTGGTTGTTACCACGTGTTTCGATGTTTAACAGATTATATTTTTAACATTACTTTTTGTAACTGTTAACGTACAATAAATTAAAAATTGTTTGCAGTTTTTGATTTACTTATTTTTATCACCAGGACATCATATTTATGTTTATTTTTATAACCGGTAACCCCATTGTTTTTAATTGGTTATGATGAATTGTCTTTTGGTCCGTGTTGCTGAGATTTAATGATTTTAATTACAAAAGCACTGAATAAATTGTTTTTTAATTTGCTTCTTTATTTTATTGGGGAAACTTCTACATTGATATTTTTTTAGGCGTTGTCTACAGCTCGTCCACTTATAAGTGTATATGATGAAAAGTCTGAGGAAGTTAAGGGATCGAGCATTGCTCTTCCCGCGGTTTTCAAAGCACCAATCAGGCCTGATGTTGTAAATTTCGTGCACCAACAAATATCTATGAACCACCGTCAACCCTACAGCGTTAGTGATAAAGCTGGTAAGTGTAGTGGTTATTTAAGAATCCCCATAGTTAATAAAGTTTCAAATAGTTTTTTTTATTATTGGGAAAAAAATTGTATGATTTTGATTAAAAAGTAATTTATTGGTATCCCTAATGGCCTCAAATGAAATTTTTCAGCCATATTTTTACAATATTTAGGTAATTGTCTTGAGAGTTGCCTCCACTTGGATTTTGACCAAATTTGGTATATAGGGGTTTTTTGGGGCGCTGATCACAAATCTAAAAATATCTTTTTCGGCAACGTTTCGTTTGGAGACATTCATCAAAGTTAAAAATCAAACTGACCTCATTTTCATTATATTCCCTCTTCTTTTTGCACAGAATTTATGATTTTTTACACTAAATTGGCACATAATATTTTATAAACACCTTTTAAAAACAATTTTTTATATTTACTTTACACCTTTGTTGAATAGTTCCCTAGTGTACGTGTGGTTGCAGTGTTTGAAAGTGAAGGTTGCAATTAAATGGTAAAAATATATAAAATAAATATAAAAAGAGGTTTTTAAAAGGTGTTTATAAAATATTGTTTGCCAATTTAGTGTAAAAATCAAAAGTTCTGTACAAAAGGAGGAATAGTGAAAATGAGGTTAGTTTGATTTTCAACTTTGATCAAAATCGGAGTGGAGGCAACTTTCCAGACAATTACCAAAAAATTAGCATAATACCTATAGTGTACAGTACATAGATGTAATAATATTTGGTGGTGATGGTAATTTTTGGTGAATAGGTGGGATCATCACAGCAGTAAATATTCTATAGAAATGTCTATAGAGGGCAAGTCTTGAGAAACACTTCACTCTGGTGTAAATTATTGGAATATTTAGTCTTTTCATTTTTACCCTTAATTTTCGGTTAATAAAATGTTTCTTAGTACATGGAGTTTCTATATAAGACCCTATTGCAAGTAGCACTTAGGCTAGTAATTGGACTCTTTAGACCCAGAAATAATACAGCAGGACTTTTCACTGCTAAAAAATTCTAAATCACCTGGTGTGTAAATTTTCATGCTGTTTTTTGTTCTTAAAATAGTAGGTACTTTTTAATTTATTTTTTTTTGGTTTAATATATATCTCTATTATCTTCTAGGTTGATCATTGATGGAAATGGTTTTGTATCAATACTTTTTCATTTTTTCTTAAAATTTTCTTTCTTTTTTTATTTATATAAAATCTATTGGAAAGATTGCTTACCTTTGGACTGCCTACCTCCCAATTTTTTGGTATGTTTTATCCAGGGTTCGAAAATATCCGTTATTTATTATAAATATCAAAATATCAGATATTTATGATATATATCCATTTTGTTAATAAACAGTTATATTCTATGAATACAAAAGTTATTTAATGCTTTTTAAATACTCAATAATGAAGTAAAATCGTTTTTGCACTTTGTCAATTACTTTCTTTGTAAAAAATATTGGAACAAATATAAAAAACTTACTCTTTCGTAAAGAAATTTTTCTGACACGACTGATGCCATTAATGCTGGCAGAAGTGGTGCCATTTATGGACTAGAACTTACTATTAGGGAGTATGTTTTAACTTTATTTCACAGCCATCTATATTTGGGAAGTAGAAAT
>JAHBCN010001753.1:377392-398839 GCA_019359885.1 Listronotus oregonensis | reverse complement strand
AGCCCTGTAGGCTGCAGTGTCGAGGCGGACAAAACCTCAACTTGTGTATTTACTTTATCAATCAATCAATCAATCAATAGGTAAAAGAAAGTTTTTTAAAAATTTTATTTTGAACTACTAATTTTATACCGAACTCGTTTTTCCCAAACGTCAAATATCAAAGTTAATGGGGGGTTACATTTATAACCGGACACCCTGTACATACATTTATTTAACAGTGTCTATCCTGATTTTCATCTTGTATTGCCGCTAAGGTTAAACGAGAATTTAGAATATAAAACTGAATGTTGTAATACGGCCCTTTTCAGCTGTCTTATAAAAAGTAATACTGAAAATTGTTCTTAAACATTTTGGTCCATCGGAATAGCAAATATTAATAACTTGACAACATCCAAGTCTCGAAGGAATCGACCATTTTCTTAATAGACAGTTTCCAGTGTTCACGTGAATAAGGCTAATTATCTCATGAGAGTTTGTATATTATGTTAATTATAAATTTCTTATTTTTAAAAGATGGAGGAGAGGGGCATGTTGGGACGGTATGTGAAATTGGCAAATCTGGTACAGCTGGTTCTCCTGATAAAACCGTAGTGGTACAGTGGGATGGTGGAACCAGAACTAACTATCGAGTTGGTTATATGGGAAAGTATGACTTAAGGGTTATTGACAATGCACAAATAGGTAAGTATTTTTTTTATCAAATACAATAAAAAAACTTTTATAGGATAAGTAGTGTAGTGATACCAATAATTTGATTTAGGTATGTTTGTATAACAACATAAAACATTAAAATCGTTAAATTTTATGCAAATCTCTCATTAGGTCAGTGAGGTTTAGCATTACAGGGCAAGGTTATTACTGAATGGGTATCTGCAGGTAAATACTATGTGCCCTTGTGTGTGATCCAGATTCCACAATAAATTGTGGGTCCTTTGTGAATGACAATACCCCGACGTCCTGATTCTCACTATATTATTTTGCTTGAAATTCGTGTAATTTTTACGGAAAAGACTCAAGAAAGCATACATTTCCTATGAGCAGTATCGCCGGACCATAGCAGAACCTGGGGAATGTCACCTAGAGTCACCCTATGGATCTATAAGGCCATCATAAGACCTATGCTAACCCATGGTGCTATCGTCTGGGGACAGAAAGCCCAGCAGACGAGAGTCATCCGAAAACTGGAACAAGTTCAGAGAATGGCCTGTCTCAACATCACTGAAGCCATGAGAACAACACCAGGCCATGGAGGTAATCCTAAACCTCACACCCCTTGACATATTCGTCAAGGAGGTTGTTGTGACGGTTATGCTGCGCTTCCGCACTGTTGGTTGGTATAATGCCCGATGTAGGAGTTGGCGCATAGAGACGTGGCTGGTGGATTGAGGCGATAGGTTCACTTCCACTACTGCAAGTAAAAGTCGTTTTTAACAGTTGTTTTTAACAAACCCTACACGCTCGATGCATGAAACTCTCCTGGCATCAATAAATCAACTTTCGGCAAATTAGAGCAATCTGCTTTAGAAAATCCTTGTTATGATTTTTGGTAACTCAAAACTAAGCAACTGATGTCTGGGAATCAAAAAATACTTGATAAAACAGTGAAGAAATTGTTGAAAAACAAACAACACAATGACGTTTACACAGACGTGACGTAATTCGCTCTGATTAATGTTCAACTTATCATGGCAGACTCCTTTATTTTCTAGTTTTATTTTATAAAAATAAATATCAATATCTAATAAATTCTAAAAATAGAAACGTTTTTTATAATCCATAAATCTCGTTTTATGTGATAGATAAAAAATATTAGTAATTTCGGATGTTCTCATAATGCCTATTATGTCAGTTTTTTTGGTTGTAAATCCTTAACAAAAATATTCTTTTTTGGCAGAGAGTGATTGACAAAAGTCACTATCGGAATATGGCGCGCTTGTAGAATTTGTACTACTGAATATGTCGTATGAAAATGTTTAATATTTGCTTTTGAATAAAACCTTTATTAAAACATTTTTTTGAAACAATATTTAATTATTAATAATTAAACTTTAACACAAAGAATACAAATATAATAAATTATTTTCTTTTTTTTTTAAGTTCAAAGCAGATCTTATTTTTAGGTGTTAAGCATCCTAATATTGTATGTGATAGTTGTGATAATCAAGGAATCAGTGGAATGAGATACAAGTGTACAATTTGCTACGATTTTGACCTGTGCTACATGTGTTACCATGGTGGAAAACACGATCTTAATCATCCATTTAAGAGATTTGATTCGGCAACGTCTTTAGGGTAGGTCTAACAATACAACAGCTACACAAAAAAAGTTGGGTATAAAATTTCCCTGTAATGCTTTACTCTGCAAAACAATTTTACATATGTAAAACTTTTATTATTTTTATTATTTCTGCACTCTCTTAGAAGGTGGTTGTAAATCATTCGGGTCTCGTAAATCTTGTAAGTTCTTAATAAGAGTTCTCTTTGGCATTGGCAACCTCAGCTCGTCATTGTTTCGAGTGTAATATTTACTCACCTTTATTTCTTTTTCATAGTTTTTATGAATCAAAGAGACTTTTTTTGTTCTAATATTCGTTTTTCTTTTTTTTAATATTTAGACAAGAATGAAAAATCTAAAAAAAGATAATTTGTTTATAGAAGGTTATTAAAATAATTATTACTGCTTGAAGATTATAGTAACTAACTCAGATTACTATTTTTTTGTGTTTTTATTACACTCCTGCCTGTGTTTAGATTTGGTGAATGGAAGTGGATTTATTATACTATTCTATGTTCTTGGACACGATGATTACAGCAAATTTTCGTTATTTTAAATGCGTGTCCGAATAGAGATGTGAACAATTTTTGATTTTCTGTAGAGATGAACTAAATTCTGTTATCGATTGACTTTTACTGGATATGAATTCTGTGTTTATCATTTTGATACTAAAATCATAGATACCAGCCCTAATAATGACAACCGTTTTATGGGACTGCCAAAAAACTAACATTCACGACTAGCTTTTCACAAATTTGCCACCTGAGGTCATTTTGCTTACCTATCGTAAACAGTAATTCAACAGTAATGGTAATGACTTGGGTTTATCAAATACCAAGCAAATTTCAAATCTTGAAAGAACTATAAAAAGGAATCAAAATTTGTATTGACATGCTATTCCTATGGTTATGGAATGTTGGTGGATCATCAAGAAGGAATTATTATCACCTACCAGAGAGGCATAAGGTGGTAATTTAAATATTGAAGGGTGTTTTTAATAAAAAACGAATTTTTTTAATATAATAATACCCTTTTATAGTTACTTACTCAGAGACGTAGCTAACAGCGTTTTCCATTGATAAATACTGTATTTCTGGCCTTTATTAGTTGTATTAAGAATAATAAATAAAAAACACAGAAGTACTAGTTCCACCAGTATGCAAAAATCTCAAAAAGCAAATATACCCTTTTTAACTAATTTTATATTTTTTTTTTAGAATTGATTTGGCACCAAGAATAAAGGAAAGAAAATGTGAACTAACTGGTATTTTTGTGGGAGCCAAAGTTGTAAGAGGTTTTAATTGGGAATGGGGTAACCAAGATGGGGGAGAAGGTAATGAACATATCTATTTATAATCAAAATTTTGTTTTTGTTCGATTTTTTCACAGTTCCGAGGTAATATAAATAAAAATTACCAAGATAAATATTTTTTTCTACTTTTAGGAAAAATTGGCAGGGTCTTGGATATACGTGGTTGGGACAATGAAAGCAGTAGGTCTGTGGTTAACGTCCATTGGTTTTCTGGTTCCACAAATGTTTATAGACTAGGACACAAAGGAATATGTGATATAAAATTTGTAGAACCATCTTCTGGGGGTAATTACTATCCCGAACATCTTCCTATTTTAGGTAGGTACTTCTATTTTTCTGATTTTTTTTTATGCTCTGATTATTAGGTTATACCTTATTTTTAACTTTTATTTCTTATGTTTTAAAATTTTATTGAAAAGTAATAATTATGTTTTCCCAGCAGTAAACATAAATTTGTAAACTTAAGTCATATCTGATTAGTTAATAAGTTTTCAATTTGATTTTATAGGCCAAAGCATAGAGTTACCTGCAGCTAGACCAGTCAGGTCTGGACCTTTACCATTTGGAGTTGGTGATAAGGTTCAGGTATCGGTCTCAGTTGAGCAACTAAAAGTAATGCAACATGGTCACGGAGGTTGGAATCCCAGAATGGCAGAGGTAAGATTTTAAATCTTTATTTTGTGATTAGAACAAATACACTAACGGCCGGGTGATAATCGCGTTGTTAAATTTAGCAATGGACTTAGCAATTGTTAAAAGTTAACAACGGTTTAGAATGTTTAACAAAACGTCGTTGTCAGTGTTATTCAATGATTTTAGTAGGCAACCTGTCAAAATCTCACATTTTGTTAAACATTCTAAACCGTTGTTCACTTTTAACAATTGCTAAGTCCATTGCTAAATTTAACAACGCGATCATCACTCAGCCGTAAAGTATTAAGTATTTAAAAAAGTGTGATGGCCAAATCTGTCTGTCAATTTAAAGTTTTACTCTCGGTGACTCTGGATTTTACAACTATTTTTTATCATTTGGTCTAATTTAACACTTTAGCTGCCATCTGTTCCCATTATGATAGGTAGGTAGGTAGGTAGGTTTAAAGTGAGTGGACTTTTTACGCCCTCCACTGCAACCGCTCGGTCTATTGTGGCTCACACCTTTTTATATTCCTCCCAATAGGATCGGACTTCTAATGAATCCGATACCAGATTGGGAGAGAGTTTTTACATCTCCTCTTACTCGTGTCTCTACCGGACACGAGCACAATGTGTTCTGATGTGTTCTGGTGTCCCTGTCTCCTGGAGAGTATGACGAGCAAACGATTAGATCCATCATGCCCTCCTCTCCCGGTTTAGTGACGTGGGTAGCTACAGGAACCAGATGTTCTTTCTGAGGCCGCATCTCCGGCCTTATCCTATGAAAACGGTCCTTTTGTTTAAAGCCAGGGAACCCTTTTTTCTATAAATGCGGTTCTGTCCGCCTTCTGTTTGGATTCAGGGAACCCTTCCTAAGCACCTGTTTGTTCGGGATGGATTAGTCCTTCCCCGTGAACCAGACGCCGGTAACTTCAGGGACACCTTACGAACCGGATTCACCCGTTTCGGTCGGCGCACCTTTGTCTGCTTGTGACCTTGAGTGGCACCTCTCGAAACGGATTTATCCGTTTCGGTCAGCGCACCTTTGTCACTTTTTTCCTATGTTTGGAGCTAGGGAAGTAATAATCCACCACTGCAGAGCCCCGCATTACCGTAGTAAGGCTAGATACTCTGAGAGGTCGCCCTGTATCTCAGAGGCACCGTTGGAACGGCACAGGATGTCATTCACTCATCAGCACGGTATGCTAACACCTTGAGTTAAAGCCTTGCGTTCATCTTAGCTTCGGATCCCGTTTCATACGCTAGCCAAAAGAGTTGCCGATTACCAGCAACTCTAGCGCATGTTCCAAAAAATCCTACTGGGCCCAACCACAACGACGATGTGTAAACACAGCGGTTGGGACCATATATGGACACAGGCAGTTTTTATTCTCCGCCATGTGTATACATATAGATCTAGGCTCTGTGTACCTTGCTTACTCACGTCTGCCATGCATTTATACGAGAATATCGTTGGGTCTGGCGTAGGACTATACTATTTTTAACAAAAAACACATGACTAGTTCTCAGAAATGTGCAAAAATCGTGTCCACACTTAGTTTTATGTGTTATCAACATTATATCATAAACTTCGTATTTTTTTACGAAAACTGTACCACTGTGACTACTCAAACCATACCTAATTTGGAAATTTGGATGTTCTTATCCCACAGGTAAAAATGGGAGTTAAGCAAATACCATAAAAATCATTTCCTTATCATACCCCAAACCCAATATTACAGTGATATTATATCATCAATTTATTTCGTTTTATGATAATAATTATGTTAATTTTATTTTTAACTTTAAAGATACTTTATTTTACACTAAGTATCCTTTCAATTATGCACAAAAAAAGAAATTATTTAAAAGTTTAATTTTTATCTGAGCTCCCGAAAAAAAAAACAAAAAAAAGCAATGCCCTTACTTTAAATTAGAAACGGTAATTATTTTAATTTGTAATAATTAGTATTTCATTTCACATATTTTGAGGAATAGAAAACTTGTCTTGAGAAGTAATTTAATTTCAAGTTACCTAGAGAACTGGGTCACTAATATTTTTGTATATGTTGTTTTGATTACGTAGATAATCAAGTATGTCATATATAAGTGGGTTTATGTGCATGTGTGTTTTTGGAAAAAAAGTGCAGATAGTTTCTATGGGTGCTAGTTTAGGGTGTTTACATGTAATTCAGAGGTTATGTCTACGTTTCTTATTTATGAGCGAGCTTGGCATAGATGCATGAATGTTTCATTTTGGAATGCTGAGCTTTATTAAAGTGACTTTTGCCGGCTTTGGACCAGGCAATTATGCCTCATGTAAGGGTTGGTCAGATAATTTTTGTTATAAATTACAAGTTTATTAGAAAAGAAAAGTTTGCCAAGCATACCAAAATTTTTTGTTGCAAGTAATTATTTTAAATCTAATATCCCAGATAAAACCAGACCAGATACGAAAGATGCCATATCGCACGTATTGCACTGTTCGGCTTGTCAGGTATTGACGAGCCGAGCGGCCGGCCCCCTAGCAAATAGTACGGAGACCAAAGCTCGTCAGTACATCATTACTGTTATTACCAGAGTCATTCGATTGGCATATAGTACGAATGCTTTTGTTAACAATAATAATTCTGACCGGCACGGCCATGAAGCTTGTAGACGGATATTTATTTATTTGCAACATAAAAAGAAATTATAAAAACTTTTAAATATTTGAACATTATAAACATTATAAATGACTTACAAAATATTTAAATCTATACTGTACAAACAAATAAAAAGAAAACTATTTTTCTAATTAAGCTAATTTATAACAGTGCAAGATTTCCTAATAACATATAACATGCCAGAATCATACCATTTATGTACCATTAAAGTTTTTATGGTTCTGACATTGACAGTTTATCGCTGGGATGTTTCTGTGGGTCCATTCTTGGAATGATTCTTTAGAAATGTTTCTGAAACATATATTTTCGGACTTTTTTTATTTTATTTTTTACTTTTCAATATAAAAACACTCTTAAACAAAAAACATATGTTTACTTCGCTTTAGCTTTAATAGGTATGTACATTTATGTACTTACAATTACAATAGGTTAAACGAGAAAGCAAAGGTATAAAGGTAATGTGCCGATGGTTCTAGTGCGTCTTGTCATAGGTTGTTGGCAACAGTGGACGTTTTCGTCATTCCAAAACTCATATTTTTGCAATAAAAACCAAAGTTTCAAATAACAAACATTTGTTTGACTAGACGGCGCGCGGCGCCGGCGTCAGCGGTGAACATAAGGTTTGTTCCAACAAGAAATCCGGTATCGTTTCGAAATCGTTGTTGAACTGTTTTTTGTTGCGCTTAGACGCATGTGCGGCCTTAAAATAGTTTTGTGACGGTACGTAAGTACAAACGTTGGATCGCTTTGCGGATCGTTTTTGGGACTGTCAAATCAAAAGTTTTTGAATTTTTTGTTTTAAAAATATAACCCTACTTTTCTACTTATTATTTTTGTGATCAAAGTTAGCAAATATCACCCATAATATCGTCACTCATCTTTAAAGATAATTAAATTTAATGATGTGCTTAGGAGGTGGAAAAATTAATGTTTTTGAATAATTAAACAAGCGAGGAAATAGAAAATGCTAAAGCACGTTGCACGCTTTTCGCTAAATAAAGTTAGGATTATGCAGAAAAATTAAATTAAGTTAAAATAAGTTAAAGTCACACAAGAAAAGATAAATATTATGTAATCAAATGGTTTTAATTATACACATTAATTAAAAATTAAGTTAAGTTAAAAAGATAAACAACTTTTAACTTTCTTAACTTATTTTAATTTTTTAACCTTATCATAAAATGAAATAAACGTTTCCTTTTCAAAATAATTAAACTCCCACACAATAACATCATAAAATAGGCTTACAGAAACTCGTCTTTCCCATGCGTTATAAAAAAATGTAACAACATTATATATTTTTTAGACAAATATTTATTTAAGAAGTTAAATTACCGGACAGCTGCCAGAGAGTGCACCAATAAAATAGAAATCACGAAAACCCTATCAACAGTGATTTGCCCTACGTATGCTAAATTTTATTGGTATTTTTAAACTGATTGGCATGTTTTCACACAAATGTCTTAATTTATAATAACTTAATTTTTGTTAACTTAAATTAACTTAAGTTTTCTGCATAATCCTACCTTAACAGTAAACATATGAAGATGAAATATGAAACAGCTGTTAAAAATCAAAAATCCAGTGCCAAGATGTTTAATGCGCAAGTCAACCCAAACAGTTTTCAATTTAGGCCATGTATCAGATTAGCGTTCTGAAACCGTAACTAAACGATCCCAAGTTTTGTTGGTACACAAACAGGATCGTCCGATAACCGTCACGTCCTGTTGGAACGCACTTTAATCACTGCGCATGAGCGTGATCGTTCGGTGGCGGTTTTTCCACGTGCTGGAACAAACCTATAATATCATTACTGCGCATTTCAAGTTTAGTTTGAACAAGTTTGTTTTGTGGTGATCATTAGGGACCGGACATCGATAAAAAAACCATTACAATTTCGAGCTTAAAATGATAGAGATTACACCAAATAAAAATGCAATAAATACTTTAACTTTCTTTAGTAGTTTTGGTTTTTATTTTGTTATTTTATTCGGTGTGATTTCTTGTAGAATAATACAAAAGACCCGGCAATAGCAAAAAATTTAGTAGAGTTTTTGCACCACCAAAGAATTAAATTATAATATTTTGTAATACTTTTATATAAATTAAATAAAATAAATTTAATTTAAAATAGACTTTTTGTCTACAAAATGAATTAACAAATATTTGATTTAACCTCTATTAGGGTTCATATTTATGCAATTAACCACACAAACATAGTTTTGTTGGTTAAATGCAAATCTCCTAGTGCAGTACGAAAACTCTTCTAGCCGTTTTGTTGTGAACTCGTAAAATCAGTTCCGTTACATAGGGTAGGTAACTCATATTAATTGAAATAAAATATACTTTGTACTGATTTCTACTATATTTGAAACCAGTGAAAAATATATTTATTTTACGACCAAACATGTAGCGACTAAATGGTAGCTTTTTCAAGACTAACTTAATTTAAAATTTTAAACTAGGTACACAAATTATTGTTTATCAGGTCTGAGTTATGTTATAGTAGGTATAATAAAATTGGGTATGGTCCAATTTTATAGGTAGCAAAATAAGATTTTACAACAATTGTAATTAAATCATTAAAGTGTTATAATACATTTAAATTTAACAATGGGGAATTATTTAGGTCTAATTGACAATTTAATAGAGTGTCGGTATTTTAAATTGTTTATTTTAAGGGACTCAGAAGATTCTATTTATGGCCTTGTTTTCAGTATGAGGTATTTTGAAATTTTGATCAATGTTATGATTTTGCTCCATTGAATAATTAGCGTAGTAAGAATCGGTTTTTCTTTTATTATAACTGGTGTGATGTTTTTTTATTCTTTTGGAAAAACTTTTACCTGAATGACCTATATAAGTTTTTGGACAGTCTTTACAAATTAATTGGTAAACTATCGATTTGTATTGTTGTCTTATTAAAATTTGTTGTTTTGTATGAATTTCACACATTGTGGGTTTACCAATTAATTTGTAAAGACTGTTTAAAAACCCTTATAGGGCAGTCAGGTGAACATCACACAAGTTATACTAAAAGAAAACCTATTCTTACTATGCTAATTATTTAATAAAACAAAATTCTAATTTTGATCAAAATTTTCGAATAATTTATTCAGAAAACAAAGGCGGTAAATTGAATTTACTGAGTCTCTTGAAATAAACAAACTTAAAATATCGACACTATATTAAATTGTCAATTAGACCAAATAATCCTCACTGTTAAATTTAAATGGTCTATAACACTTTAAATATTTAATTGCAGTAGCTGTAAAATCTTAGTTTATTACCTATAGTATTAGACCACACCCTTATAAATTTTACTATACTTACCTATGCATAATATCAGAACTGATAAACCATAATTTGTGTACCAAGTTAAAACTTTTAAATTTAGTTAGTCTTGAAAAAGCTAATGTGTTAGGTCATTTTATTTTCCGTTAAATTATATCATATTTGTGCTAAAATAATTTTTTTGTATTTAAATAAGTCGTGTACGGGCCAGGAAATAAAGATGCAAAGTTTTCCGGGAACATCGAAATTAACAGAGTCAGAACATGTATCAAACGCAGAATTCTGCATGGATTTATGTGAACCCTTTATTGTAGCTGATATTCCTCTTTATAAAATAAATCATAGGACTATAAGGACATTTTTGGAAAAATACTGCCACACAAAAGTACCGACGAATCAACTTGCGTAAAAACTATGTTGATAAGGTCTATTTGAAAACTATGGACAAAATACACACAATCTGGAAGGAAAGAAGTTTTGGTTTAGTGTTGATGAAACCACTGATATCAAGGGAAGATACGTTTTCTAACATTATAGTTGGACTGGAAGTAATCACGCAACCGGAAAACTCATATTTAATTAACAGTAAATTTCTTTCTAAAACCAATAGTGAGACAATAACAAGAGTTCGTAGTAGAGTATTACTTCACTATTGTCAGCCACTAGTATTCAGGAAAGTGTTGTTTTGTTTCTTTCGGATAGTGTTGCATATATGCTAAAGCAGGACGTCAGTTAAAAGAACATTTTCCCAATTGCTTGACTGACATGTTTAGCTCATGCCCTACATAGAATATGCGAAATGATACGTAACTTTTATCCAGTTATTGACACTTTTTTGTTAGCGAAAGAAAAGTTTTCCTTAAGTCACCTGCGCGTATTACGACATTTAAAGAATGTGTCCTAATGTCGCATTACCGCCACAACCGTTATTACAAGGTGGGAACATGGTTATCTCAGTTTTCATATTACCATAAATTACAATTTGGGAAAAAAAGTTATTGGAAAACAAGATGATTTTTAAGTGAAAAAAGTAAAGAAGTCATAAATGCACAAATGTTGAACTGATTTAAAATTTTTTGAAAATTTTGGGTATCTTCCGGATGTGATTGAACCGCTAGAAAAACAAAATACCCCTAAAGACTCATTTAATGTATTTCAAGCACTATAGACAAGCTTAACCAATGAAATTGGTGAAAATTAATTGTATATACCAAAAATCTTGAAAGAAATCCAGGATTTTTTTGAAATAAAAAATATTTTTTAGGCACTACAAAAAAAAAAAATGACTTGTACAATCATTTTCTTTTGCTCCAGTTACAAGCTTTATGTCGAAAGTGTTTTTTAGACTTAACATATTTTAAATTTAAAGAACCAATTTTTCGGGAAAACCCAAATTTGAAAAGATATTAGTTATATTATATAATGCAAATAAATTGTAAAATACCTGTTATGTTTTTATTTTTATTTTTTAAAATTTATTTATATTTAATATCTCCTTTAAAATACGCCTATGAATTTACCAGACATAAAAAATGGTAAGGAACAAGCCTGTTCCGAAATCCGGGCCCTAGTGATCATACTAATTGAGCGAGTTCTGAGTTAGTTATCAAGTTTATTCGTGTGTACAATTTTATTAACAAAGAAATCTCAAAAAACTTACTTACTTACTTACTTAATTACTTTATTTCAATTATGATATAATATTACATTACAAAACAAAATGAAATGACGTCAAACAAAAAATGAATAAACACTGGTTATAAAATACAAAAAACTAAACTAACTTCTAGAAAACTATTTCACATCATACGGTTCCAACTCTAGTAACAATTTTTTTGATCTCTGATTTAAATTTTTTTAAACTGCCTTGTCCTTTAATTCTATTTGGCAGTTTGTTAAAAAATTTTATACACATATAATGGGGAGATTTCAGTAAGGGTTAGGCGATGCAATGGGATAATTAACATTCATGGTTCTTGTGTGTTGATGATCAATTGGGCTTTGAAAGAATTTCGCTTTAAAAGAACATAAGACACTCATATATATATACGCGTATGTATTGTCAGTAGACCCATATTTTTAAAAACAGAACGGCACGTTTCATCGTACTTCATTTTTTTAATTATTCTAACCAATCGTTTTTGTACTACAAATAAATCCTGAATATGGCTGTCTCTACCCCAAAATATTATTCCATAATTGACTGTATTCAAATTAAAAAATGTTACTATTTTAAGTGTTTTTTCATTCATATATTTGCTAAAGTGACCCTAATACCATAACAGATAGAATTTAATTTTTTAATTAGATTTTAATATGAAACGACCAACTCAAAAATTCATTAAGATATACACACTCAAGAATTTCGTATTTTTGAGAAAACAATTTTATCATTATTAACGTTACTGGTCTTTGTACTTTTGATTGCTTTGTTCTGAAGAAACAACATTTGTTTTTCTTCATTTAAGATCAGTCGATTTTCCATAAACCATTTTGTTATTTTATCGAGAAAATGTTTACTTTCAATGATGAGCTGGTCAACATCATTACTTCCTAAAAGCACATTAGTATCATCAGCGTAGTTTACCATGGCCTGAGAACCCTTATTATATTGCTTAAGTCATTATATAAATAATAAATAAGATAGGCCCACATACCCTGAGCAATACCCAAATTATTGTTAAAGTTTGAGAATCATAGATTTTGCCATTTTTTGTAATGCGTACTTTTGTTGCCTTCATTAAGATATGATGTTAACCATTTATATGTTCTCTCTATTCCATACATTTCAGTTTCTTGCAAGTAAATCCCTATCTAAACAATCATACGCCTTTGGATAAATCCAGAAACATTCCCTAAGGTCATACATTTTCAAGGTGATCCAAAACTGCTTGCATAAACTGAAAAATTCGTTTGGGTAGATTTTCCATCTATGTACCATGCTGGCATTTACTAAATAGTTGCAACTTTCATAAAGTCATTAGTCCTGAACACATTGCCATTTCAAATAATTTGAAAAGCCAGTTAATATACTAATTTATAATTATCCATCAGTTCTGGATCACCTTTTTTATACAGAGGTTTTTATAAGAGAATTTTGATTTTTAGGAAATATTCCGTGCTTAAATGAATTATTAATTAGATAACATAAAATATTTTACATATATTTATCAGATATTTTTACTATATAGTTGGGATTTCGTCAATCATGACTATTTTGAGCAATATTTCACAAAGTTCATCTGTTTTATATTAACATATTGATTGATCATTAATAGCAAAACCCAAAATTTAAAAAAGAATGGCAGTAAAACTTTTAAAAGGTTTGTTACTGAGATATTAAATGATTGTTGTATTCATTTTATGTCTTCAGGTTTCTCTATTTTATCCCATCACATTTTCTTTTTTCCTGTGATTTCCTTCAAACAGCCAAAATTTTCCCCTTTTATTTTCCGGTTTTTTCGTTTCTATTTTTTATTAAGTTGTTTTGAATAAAATTTTCAAAATTCTTTTTTCTTGTTTTGATACTGGGCTTTTTAAAAATTTGATTTTGCCTGATACATTGAAGAATGTCCAGTTTTTACAAGTAATAATTTGAGATTCTGTGAGACCCCATTTTTGAACAAAACTTTAGAGGAAAATTCTCCTGAAAATATTCATAAAATTATTCAAAATTTCGACCATTCTTATCAACATCATTCTAGAAACATTATAAACATCGGCCCAATCTTGTTGTCCCAAACAATAGAAACTTTTTTTCGTCTGTAAAAAAAAACTTTGTACATTTGATCATGGGTTTTTTTAAACCGGATTTAAAAATGGCTTTTTTTGCTGTGTGATCAGATAACATTTTCAAATACTAAAGTTTCTACCCTCAAAGTTTTGTAAATATATTGTCTATACAATATTATAGTTATCCTGGTGTTTTCCAATATTCTAGATAAAAAAGTTGGAAGAGACATTAAGAATTTCCCCATTTTGATTATTCTCCTTTAACATTTCGATGTTAAAATCACCCACCATGAAAACTAAAAATTTTTTTAATAAATATGTTGTAAAAGCTGCTCAGTTTTTTTTTAATTTTCATATCACTACCAGGAGGCCTATATACACTTATAATAAAATATCTATATTACCCTTTACAATAAAAGCCGCGGCGCATTCAAACACTCCACAAACAGATAACTTATTTATTTTTTGATCGTACTTGCACTTGGTCCCTTCTTTGATGTATTTGCTGACCCACCATGCTGTTTTTCTTCCCTACAGAACTTAGAAAAATTTAAAGTTTCTTATCGCAAGTCTAGGAACTGTTCTTCGACTTCCATTTTCCAGTGATGCACATTATTTTGCACTCTGGATGGTCTTGTAACATGTCATTAAGTTTATCTATGGAATTTCCAATTGATTGTACGTTTTGATGAATTATCCCAAATTTTTTTGCTCTTTGTTCATAGTAATTTTTTTTTCACAGTTGTGTCTAGTGAGCTTGTTGTAAAAAATTATCATTATAGTTGACTTGAGTTCTGTTTTCTTTCCCAAATTTTCTTTTATATACAGGACAATTGTTATCCCTTTTCAATTAAGAGTTTTCTTCTTTATATTTGCATTTTAGTAAATTTGGGCATCTTAAACCTGATTTATTGCAGTCTTTAGAAGCATGTTCCCACCACATTTATGACAACACTGTTTATCTTTACAATACTTGATACATGTCCGAAATTACAGCAACGAAGCATATGGCCTAAATTTAAATGTTCTTGTACATATACTTTTACCAAATCAAAGTTAATTTTTTGTTTTTTAAGAACCATTTTGCAATGTTGGGTGGTGCTTGTAAAATCCAATTTTCTTTGTTTGGGTTACGGCATTGTCGTTTTGTAATAACTCTAATTTTATCCGCTATTTGCAGCCAAGTTCAAGTTCAATTCTCGTTGTTTAATTGTATTAACTCTGCGATAAATTTGTATCAGAGAATCCTTTTTCAATTCCAGTAACTGAAAACATGGGACGGTTTGATGGTTTTCTTTATACTTGTACGTTTCCTTTGTCTTTTAGGGCAGCTAAGTTTGTCCTGTTGCACCGTATTATGACTTTCAACAATTATTGCTCCATTTGATAAGTGTATTACATTTTTAAATCCACCATCAACGTCTTTTGGTTTTAGTGTCTTTTTTATGTGTTGTGCTGTTTCTTTGGGATTAGTTATGTTGTCTATTCTAATAACAGTTTCAAGCTTTTACTGGTTTTTGGCGTATGCCAAATTTCGGTGTTTAGATTAGAATCTTTTCTTTCTGAATAATGCTAGGTTTGGTTATTATTTGTGGCTGTCATTGTGCATAAGTTTTTATTATTTCTGTTTTGGTGTACTCTTCTTTTCCCAAATCGTTTTTTACTGCTGTAGCGTTTTTAGTTGGTTGCAAGGACACATTTATCGTTTCCAAGTTGCCAAGTTTGTGGATTAGTAATGTCAAGTATTTATGAATACCAGTACTAGCTTTTCTAATTTCTATTTGGTCATTTTTCGAAAGAATTACTTTGTCGTCATTCTCTTGGTTTGCACATTTATCTATTTTTTCCAAGCAGGCAAAAACTTCAAAGATTGATATTATCGGTAGCCATAAGAGGGGTTTGTACTTTGAGCTAAGATTATTAGCTATGAGCAAAATTAAATTCATTTTTGCTATTGTTATCGATAGGACCACGATGTTTCTTATTGCTATTAAGGTCAGGGCTTTTGTTCTGATCTAGTTCGTTTATTACCGCAATCCTCTGCCGGTTCAACTATTCTGTCCCTTTCTGTTTCACAACCTTAGGGGTTAGCGAGGTGTTCGCACAACCGATCCTCTGGGTTTGAAAACGTAGTTCTGCATCATTAAATAGCATTGTCTAAATTTTTCACTGTTGTCTAATTTATTGAAACTCCCTGGTATTTTGTCAGTATCCTTGTTATCAGCAATACTTTTTTTCTTATTTATATCAACATATGTTTTCGGAGATCTTGTTTGTTTACCTTCAATGCCGATAATTTTATTTATATCGTCCATGTTTAAATCCTAGAGCCTAAAGAAAACTTTTTGTTATTCTGAGGCGAAATCTATTTTTAGCTGTTTTTTCATTGTATTTACTTTTATTACCACCACTATCTTCATTCATTATAGTTTTTTAAAAAATATTTCGCACTACTTTACACGCAAAATAACGAATTATCGGGAGCTCAAAATAAACAAACTATAACCTTCCGGGCTAGCGCGATTTATCAACCAACAGAAAAATTAGCATCTTATCTCATTTGTAGTTAAATCTATGTTTCCATTGTATTGTATATTCTAGTTTTATTATTGTAACAATTTTATAACCCTACCTATCTTCTCATTACAAACTAAAATAAAATATTACGAATTGTTTTAAGTAAAGAGTGTTTTGTGTTTTTTTTTACAACAAAGAAAACAATTTATAGAAAGCTGCATTGGTGCGGGATCTCTATAACATGGTGTTTAAAAAGCAATGGTGCAGGCCGCTCAAATTTTGTAATTCAAGGTCATTAGAACCAAGCCACATATTTGACAGTTTTTCGCATCTGGTCTGGTTTTATCTGGGCTAATATGTAAGAGCCAGGATACACTGTGGTCAAATAATAATCACAAATTAACTGCTTGCTCTTGCCAGTTGAAGAGCGCTTGAGTTTTATCAGGGCTAAATTTTATTTTCCATTTTTTAAACCAGACTGAAGATGTTTAAATGAACCTACATTATAACTAGAATATGTGGGCTATGTTTGCCTGCACTGTGTGGTACATCAGAGAGTTTGGAAAGTTCTTGTCCTACAATGGGACCACTGTGGTCCTGGTTTTGGTGTATAAACAACTACATAATAAACTGGAATGTTTCTAGTATTTTAGCCAAGAAAACTTATTCAATAAAATGTAAAATAAAAGAAAGTGCATATAAACTATTAAATAAAGATAATTGTGTGGCATTAGTATCTGTTAATTTGAATAATACATGGTTACCTATGCTTGATGCTAAAGTAATTTGAGGAAAATTTAAAATCAATTAATACACTACCCTATTGTTGTTTTTTGAGAATAATAGATATAGCAGTAAAAAACAAACTAATATGGAATTTATGACAAAACGTCATAAACTATAACTAAAAGCTCTCAGAATTTTTATACTAAAATTCGTACAATTTAAATTTTATTTTGGTTTATCTTAATAATGGTGGCAGACTTGCGACGGAAATGTAGATATGTGTATATTTTTTTTGTTTTTTTTTTCCTTTTCACTGTTGCCGGCGATCTGCTTCTTCATAGGGCTCAATGGGGCTGAGCACACTCAATCGCTATACCGCGGGACCAGGACCAAAGCGGTCCATTGTATAAAAACTTCTCTGGCGAGTATACCCAACAAGAACTTTCCAAAACATGAATCTGCCACAACAATATATAAAATACTTACCAACAGATATTGTTTAGTCGCAGAATTTATGGAATTGTCGTCGACTACAAAGATCGTTTCTTTTAAAAAGTTAACAGTGAGCTGCGTGTGTACAGAGCATTTTATAAAGTAAAATGTTGTGATAAACTTTGTCAAATGCTTTTCTTTTATGCTTGTATACTACAACCAGCATAATCATCATCTGTGGGAGGGCGGGTACTAACATAAATTGTTATATCCACCCTCACTTTACATATTGCGTTAAAACCCAACTTTAAACTTGCTCATTATATAGCAAATCTAATTTAAGTACCTTTAACTTTTTTTAACAAAAAAATCTTTTAGTTAAGACTTTATATTTATTTAATTTTATCATCTTAGTTATAGCTTTTGATTTTGTATCGAGCTAATAGATTTCCCAGAATAATTTTTTTTTCACTGCGATATCTTAGAAATTGAATTAAACCTCAGCTTTTATTATCTAAATACTAAAAAACATATATGGGTATTTTAATTGTTACAGTATATTGACAAAATAGGCACAGTTCACAGAGTCACGGACAAAGGAGATATTAGAGTACAATATGAAGGATGTAATAACAGATGGACTTTTAATCCATCAAGCTTGCATAAAGTTAACAGTTTTGCTGTAGGTGACATTGTTACATTGATAACTGATGTAGAAATGGTAAAAGAGTTGCAAAAAGGTCATGGGGAATGGATTGAGATTATGAGAAACGTAAGTCAACTAATTTTAGTTAGTGACGTTACTTATTATTGATAAAACCAGTTCAAAAATATCTATAATGTTTTTTTCTAGTCACTAGGTAAGTTAGGAAAAGTATTAAAAGTGTATTCAGATGGAGACTTAAGAGTACAACTAGATGGTCATGCTTGGACGTTAAATCCTCAATGTGTCCGAACAGTACCTGGTAGCGCCGCAGAGTTGGCTAACACTATGCACGCCAATCAAAACCAAAGGCAAGAACCAACAAGTAAGTAATCAAAATTTGTATTTAACAGAGATTAGGTTACTTTTATCTTTAAGTGTTTTTTTATGTATTGCTAGATTCTTATATGATAGAGGCAGCATGAGTGTAAAAATCTGGATTTTTTTTTAAGAAATGATGATTATTAGCAACTTGAAGAGAGTCTCTTTACAATAACGCTAAATATCGTGGGAGGAACTTCATTGTTAACTTGAATAAAGCTTGGTATGATATGTAATTTATAAAAATTAAACCAGCAACCCGAAACACTTATGCACTTATTGTCAGCTTGTCCAGTGCATGCTGTTAGTGGTTACATCCACCAACATAATGATGCGCTTCGGGTACTTTATTATCACCTCAGACATTACTACGGCATTGATGAAACAGCAATTCTGCCATTTGCTCCCGGCGATATCGAGGCAGTAGTGGAAAATGACAACTCGCATATATTGGAATTATCCGTTTTCAACTACGCATCAAATTCGCGCCAATAAACCTGATATCGTTCTCCTTGATAAAAGGAATAACTCTATGTGTGTGATTGAGTTTTCCGCCCCAGCGGAAACTAACATCGATATAAAGGAACTGGAGAAATGAGCCAAATATCAGGATCTTCTTTGACGTTTGCGGAAAATTTGGTAATCCAAGTTATCTGGATTAAATATGGTTGTTGTTACTAACACGCTAGTGGTACCTGTATTGCTTTACTTTGAGCGAGCTGGGCATCAGCACACGAAAAATAATGCAGGTCTCCTCGCTCATCGTTCTCTCGTATTTACCTCCCATGCCACCAAGGAGGTTTTGCCCTTTTAAGCTCGGAGTGTGTACGATCGGCTGGTTTTTAGTCTCGCTTGTCAGGTTGCCAATAGTACGGATTCATCGATGCAGCTAGTAAGAAAACTCAAAATAGTTAATGTTAGAGCTTTATTATTCAAGGCAGCGAAATGAGCGGCTGAAGTATTCGGTCTCAGATTTGCAATAGATCCTAATGACGACAAATCACCTGTAAGACTTGAGTCCAGGGCTGTACCAGCTACAGTTAAAAGAGCAGGAAAATGGGGGCTTTTAGATCACATTAATAAGCCGCAGCACGGAGTGTTTTACAGAAGAAAGTATTGGAAAAAGACAACTGTCGCACATTTTGGATTATGCAATTCCAAACACATATTAAATTCGCGCCAACAAACCTGACATGTTCTCCTTAATAAAGTGAGTAACTCTATATATGTAAAAGAGTTCTCCGCCCCAGCGGAAAGTATCATCGATATAAAGAAACGGGAAAAACGATCTTCTTGGCGAACCGCGGAGGCTCTATCCGGATTATAACATGCTATTAGTTGTCTTGGGGGTTCAAGGATATTGTGTTGAGGAAACTGAGATGTAAGTATTTCTGTACGTCAAAATACACCTGAACAACTTATGATGAAAATGGAGAAATCCGTTGTCCTTGGATTTCTTCGTCTACAGTAGGGATATAATACACGAGCTGCACCCAAATAGTGCACGATGACGTCATATGACCTTGAATGGCCACGTGTGCGATACGTCATATCACCCCCCTCCACTTGACCTTGAACTGACGGCAGCGTCATCCACTCTTTGTCTTGTGACCTTGAGCGTTACTGCGCATGCGTGCCCCTCCCACTCTTCGTCTACTTGACCTTGATAATTAATGCGCATGCTTGTCCCTTCCACTCTTTTGCTCTTCGACCTTGAACTTTGTTAAGCAGGCGTGCCTTTCCCACTCTTCAATTTATAAAATTTGACCTTGGGCATTGTGGGGGGAGGTTTATAAAATTTGGCCTTGGGTCTGGTGTGGGGGTATTGTGGTGGGGGGTGCATCATTTATAAAATTTAACCTTGTCTGGCGGGTATTGTGGTGGGGCATGTCATATAAATAAAGTCTAGCGAGCATATGTGTTGTTATATAAATTTTGGCTGTTACGTGTAACTTGTGTGCGAGTGATTGTTTATTAAAAGGTACAATTGTTGATATTAAATAATACATTTTTAACTATGAGCATTACTAAAGAAACTTTAGATAATATTAATGGAATGATAAATAAAGAAACTGAAATTTTTAACCGCAGAAAACTAACTGATTTAATTGCTGGATCGCACATTATAAAAAAAATTACTCCGATGAATTCTCAGTTTGGAAAAACGGTTCTTGTTACACTATTCGATCAAGTTAATAGCGAAACATTTGCAGTATTTTACCTATCGTGTTTCCGACAATATGTCAAACGATATTTTTTCAGCAATGAATGCTTCAAATGGCAAATCACATTAACTTATTTGGGGCAGAGTAATCGTGTGTTTCCCAGTAATTATAGTAATTCTAAAGCGCTAATAACTTTTGGTTGTTTGGAATAAATGAAAAACATATATTTTCTTAATTTAGTGTAATGTATCATAGTTAAAAATTAATTTATATATATATATATATCCGATCAAAACTTGCACATAGTAAAGTACAGCCGTATTTTTTTTCTTTGTAATTAAAGATGTTGGGCGATTTGATAACTGGTGATGAGTGTAAATACAAGTATGTGTTTTGGTTGGGGTTCAAGTTAAGAGATATGGCCCATGAGATCCAGGACTATGCCAATGAAATGGGTGATGAAGTAACATTGACCGAATATAGAAAATTTACAAAGGATACTACAGTTTTGCTAGCAGGGCACACCTATGTGACATGTATGTGTATGGTTCCTTAACCCTCGAAACATTTTGTATGGAAATGATTGATCAAGATTTAAAAGAATACCTTATCAACATACCGCACTACCCGCGAAATATCAACAAAGTATGAGTTGATTCCCTCCATCAATC